>APFE030963236.1:38906-58805 GCA_000404065.3 Pinus taeda | reverse complement strand
GGGGGGGTTCCATCATTGGGGTTTCTATCTTGCATTCTATTGGGAGAATGGTATACCAAGACTTAGGAATACTGGCAGTAGTCGTTGATTGAGGGCTGGGGGGTGGCCAGTTGTAGCAGAATCCTGCGCAATTGAGCCTATGGTTGGGAGGAGAGTCGTCCCCAAAACCCTGTTGCGGTAAGCCTATTTCATCCACAAGTAAGCTCAGGTAAGCGTTTAAATTTAATGTTAATAAGTTAATTAGATATTCGTATTATGGGTTGTTACATCACACCCAAACATTTCACCTTACTTGAATCAAAGGAAAAGAGATCTTTATATGGCATTGAGATGTCCAAACCAATCTTGTCCATAATAACCTTTGGAATTAAGTTATGTGATGCACCCGAGTCTAAAATTGTATTATGCAGAGTAAAATCATGCACATTCAAGTTGACATAAAAATGTGGGACATCTCCATCTTGAGAATCTCCATAAACTTTTAGACCAAATAGAAATTCAAGATGATCATCATTCAAGTTAACAGAATCTAAAACATCTCCAATCTTTAGTGCTTTGACAATTTGACTCTTGTATGTATCATTCTTGATCAGTTCATTAAATGGAACAAAATTTTTGATTTTAGAGATTTCATTTTCTAAACTGAAAGAAGATTGACCTTTCTCTACCTCTTTGATGGTTATGTCCCTTTTTTCAGGAATCTCTTTGGGGGTCAACTTTCTTATGGCTGAAAGTATGTGCATCAACTTGGCCTTTCTTTGGAGGATTTACTGGAACCTTTCTATTTCTCAAGTTATACTATCTTTGCACCTCCATGATTGCATTACCCTACTTGTAATCTTTTGATTCCATATGCATGATATCTTCTTGTGGCTGAAAAAACAAGTCATGTTCTTCTGTGAAAAAGGCACTGTCCTCTTCTTCACCAAAATAATGAATATGATCCTGACCTTCTGCTGTCTCTTCATTCTCTACAAAATTATGTTGAAAAGGAGGTTTGATTTTCTATCGATCTAATTGATTTCGTTGTTCTCTTTGCTTGATTTGAACTTGAGGCCTCTGAAAATTTGGATTCCTTACCGGAGGAGGGGCCTGCTGATCTTTACTAACAAATTTGTTCTCTAAGGTCAATATTTCCACCAACTTTTCCACTGTTTTCACCATGACATCCAACTTGCTATCCGATGAAGATGTAGCCTCCTCTTTAACTCCTCTTTTCTTAGCTTTCATTTTGGCCTTTTTGGTCAAAAAATTCACTTCCATTGTAACAACAGTTTTCTACATATTGTCCAAAGTGGCTAGGTTCCTTTTTCTAAGATGATAGGAAATCTCGACATCAAAACCATCTGGGTAATGAAGCAAGGCCAACTTAGGAGGGGTTTTTATTAAATCTTATTGAGGAATACTTCACTGATCCTCCTGGATCTCTCTTCAAGTTGTCATACTCAGCCAAAATCTACAGAGGGTTCTTCTTGACTTCCCATATGGCAAGGAAACTTTGTTCAAGCTGTGGGAAATTGGCAATACTTGCAGCTGGCAGATTTCTAAACCATTTCTTGACATCTCTCGAAAAACTCTGATAAAAAAGCCTCAATTTAGCAGTGTCATGGTCCACATCTTCCAAGTCTATATAATCATTCAACTTCTAAAGGTGTTTCTCTGCTGCATTAGCCCCTGTAGCATCAAATTGAGGCAATCTCTGACCATATTTTTGTGTGAAATCATGTAGTGGGCCTTGTAGATTCAATGGAGCATAACGAGCAACCATGACTGTATGAGATGGAATAGTAATGAATTTTGGAATTTTAAACGAGGATGAGTAAGGTAAGGGGATTGCTATTTGAACAACTGATAAGGAAGGAGGGGTGAGAACAATGGAAACAACAGGAGAAAAACACAATGGAATACTTGATGAAGAAGAAGATGTTGGGGTAGAAACAATTGAGACAAAATGCTGTAATTTGGAGGAATTAGTAGCAACTTCCTATAGCTGATAGGCAAGATGTTTGCACTTATGAAATTGTGTCCAAATATCCTTGTCTAATTCTAACACACTTTGTCTTTGAAAAGGACTAGAGGCTTGTAGCTTTGCTTGATCCAAAATTGTTTCTATAAGACTGTTTCCTGGTTTGGACCTGAATAGGCTTTTTCAAATTTCAAATCAAACTGAGTGTGGTCCACTGATTCGACTTCTTCAGGTAGGGACAAGGATTTTTTTATGACATTGGTATCTATTTTTTTGGCAGGCTTCTTCTTTATAAACAACTTCTCTGGACTAGTCAAGATCTCAGGTGGATTAGGGTCTGGATGATGCCTAGTGTGCACTCTTCTTGAAGATATATTTCCTACATGAATTGATTACAACTGGTTCTAAAATCACTAATAGTTGGGTAAATATTCAACACATTAGTTTCTAGTTCACTATCACCGTTGGGAACTAGATTTGTCTCTAATAGCATATTTTTCTAGGGAAGTCTTCAAGCTTTACGTTCCTCGACAATGACACCACTATGTTAGCACTCTATAATTCCTCCAAGATGAGGAGAGGAATCGAAAGGTAACCAAAAACCACTTAGAAGCTGGAATCTAGCCCTTACATCTTTGGGGAGGGCTCTCTCTGTCCAAACATTTACTCACTTAGATCTTAGGGTAGGTATGATGCTCAGAAGGAAATAGGTTTTAACAATTTACTGGTAGGGTAGAGGGAAAATCCATTGGGCAATACAGTTATATAAAGTTGATTGTTTTTCCAGTGAGAGGATGAAGGAATGCGAGATCTTTTGACAGGGTCAAGGTAGGTAGTTCCACTGGTGTTTTCAATTTAATTCATTGTAGAAGGGTGAGTAGAAGAATGGTATAATTGATATCTAGAGCATCAAACTATGGGATGAACTCTAAATGCCATTTAAGAAGAAAACATAAATTGTTTAGCAAACTATATCAAAGAACTTTTAAAGCAATTTCTAAGATAAAGCAAATTCTAAGATAAATCCTTGTTTAGCCAAATGTGAATACATACATTAAAAGCATGGAAATGATAATAGACAAACTTAAAACATAAGGAAACACATTACGATTAGGAGATGACACAGGAATCCCTGTAAATTCGCACCTCTGTCTTTTTCATTCATTGGAAAATCTAAGAAAAAATAAAATACACACAATGTTTCTTCTTCTAAACCCTGACCAATCATTTTCTTCATCAACATTACATCATAAATAGATAAAATACAACTGGTTCTCACCTCCAGGAACCGAATTCCCTAAAAGGACTTCCATTTCCACCTAATGCGACAAATATAGAACTGATTTTTTGAAAACTAAGAACTATTTGAGCAAGGCTTTTTCAAGAAAATTTGCATTAAATACGAAGCCTAAATTGAATTTCAAAGTCCTTAGATGCCTCAAAACATGAACCATGACCATAAAAACAAATTACATAACTTCTAGACATGAATTTGACGGTCAAAAGGCTGACTGTGTGGAAATGCATCGCCGAAACTGTACAACCTTCTAGTCTAGCGGAAACACAACACATAAGCGCATCGAATTTATGGTTCATATAGATCCGGTCACTCCATGAATTTCTCAATGATTGATGCACGTGTGAAATGGACTAGACATCACCAAATTCCCCTTAATAAATCTCCTTTCATTCTGCAGAGCTTCCATCTCTCAAAACTCCATCTACAACAAAAGCGCAATGCCTGTATGAAAGAGCAGCGAAACCTGTCCTTCATGGTCTTGACCAGTATTGAGGTATCTGAACAAGATACACAACTTGTTGATGATGCTAACAACCCTGATAACCCTTTTCAAGTTCCCATTCACCAAAAAGATGACAAAATTTCTCATTCCCATCAAAACCCTAATGCAAGGTTGCACGAAACGGGGAAACGGGTACGAGTTTCCGAAACGGGAAGCGATACAAAACGCGACCTCCCCAAATTTTGGAAACGGGGAAACACGAATATCTCTCTCTCTCTCTCTCTCTCTTCTCTCTCTCGTATATATATATATATATATATATATATATATATATTAGGACATTTTAAGAAATATGTGCAATCATAAAGCATATATGATACATTCTAATTTATTACACTATGATAAAATTGTCAATTGTCAATGCATAAACTATAAGTATCTAAATTTACATCACATTTACTCATGAATAATCACATAATGAAAATAGAAATATCCAAAATCAACCACGAAAAATTTCTAATTTCTTGTCTTGTGCTTGATTGGGAGTCTCCTCCTACATAGTCAAACGACCTTAGTGCTCTTGATTAATTACAAGTTTCATATCCTAGTACCCTACATTCTCTTGATTATTGGGAGTCTCCCCTACATAGAGGGCTTGGTTGTCTTGATTAAATACAAGTTCCATAGCCTAGTACATGATAAAATCCAATGGAAACATTGCAATACCCCCAATCCTGAAATCCTGAAAAATAGATAAGTCTGCTGGATTTTGAGTGAGATCGAAAATTCTACTTTCTCCATATGAAATCCATTGAGGGCGAAACCACTCTCAAACATCCTGAGTCATTTCATGGTAATGTTAAAAATTTGAGTAAAAGGATGAAAATAAAAAATAAAGGAGAAATTATAACTTTAGATAGGCAGTTCACTTTTATAACTTTAGACAGGCATCTAGAAGCAACTAGAAGTCACTAGGCTAACGTAAGAATAGATTAGAAAACAAATGAAAAAAAAAAAACACAAGTAAATGCTGAAACGTGGGTCATACGACTGTGAAACACGTTTCAGGCCATACTTGCCACGTTTGAGTTTCATGAAACGTGGCAGTACAACCTGAAACACGTTTCAGGGCCGTACCAAACTCGTTTCAGCATTTCTTACTCGTTTCCATACGGAAATGCCCTCCTGCCCCACATTTCTTGCAACATAGCCCTAATGCTTTGCTAGAATGCAAAACTGTTTTGTGAGCTGCTCCTTTTTGAAAAAGTTTCATAGTTTCTAGGGTTTGACTGATTTTTTATTTTTAAAAACTTGAAAAACAGAAGATGAAACTCCCAAACCTTTTCCATCCCCATTCAATTAGCATACTTGGGAAAAAAAAAAAAAAAAACCAAAACTTCTTTGTTTTACTTGTTCCAGTACTCAGACTTTCGCTGCTTCAACCAACAAATCAATATTAGCTTTGTACTTCCATTGTATTTCATGCAATTTTTGCTTGGAAGCACTTATCTACTTCCTCAAGGTGAGGTTCTATCTGCAGATGTTTTTGAGCTGCCTATGCAAAGGAAGAGTCATTTTTAGAATATACTTGACATTTGACATTGCTGGCTCACACATGTTCAAATGATCATAAATATTTTTCCTGACCCTTTCATCCCACTTCTTTAGTTCAACAATTGCACTGTTGGATTTCTTCAACTGCATCCTCCACCTGTTAAAAGTATTCTGTCTCTCATCTACCTCAACTTTCTTCTCTTATTGTACTGAATTTTCCTCCTGTATCTGCAATTTTCTAGCTAAAGACCTGGTGACTCTAGCTAATGGAACTTCTACCTCTTGAATGTCCTATGTCACTATCTTCTTCTTACCTTTAGACTTGGTGATAGATGGATCCTTCTTTTTTTACTGGTTATGTTTCACCCATCTTAGGTTCCCTTTCTAAAGCAATTTTCTTCAATTCCTTGTTATCATGCTATAGTTGAGAAATAACCAAATGTGCCTTCTTTAGTTGCTCTTGTAGTTCATAAATCTCCTTGTCTTTATCACTAGGAACATTATCATCTTGTATGGTATCTAAAGCTCCAAATGGCTGCTCAAGTGTTTGTTCCAAGGACAATTTCTTTGCAGTGACTTTAGCGAGTGGCTTCTTAGGAATCTCCACTACTTTAGGAAAAAATTGCTTTACCCTTCTTCTTTGATGGATCAACTGAAACTAATGGCCTTTTCATTGAACTTCCAACTGGTGATTTTATATCCCTTGCCACATGTGATGGTGTGTCCTTACTGGAAGAGTTGGTTGGTAAGTCAACTATCAACTTTGATGAGTCTAAAAATGATTTCCATGTTTGATTCCTCTTATTTAGTTCTTCTACCACCAACAACTTGGTCAAAGAGAAATGGAAAAGACTGGGTTCCACTTGGCTTTTCTTACCTTGCACCTTGTTTGCCATATTACTAAGACTTCCGAACAAGCAGATTCAAAGGGATCTTTCCTGTGAAGTGCATCAAAAGCCTGAAATGATACTGATAGATCCTCCCAAATATTCCCTCACAAGTAACCTATCTCTAGATTACCTTCAAAATTTTTCTATAGGGTTAAAGCAAGATTCTCTTGGTACAATGGCACAATACCCCTTGTTTATGTACTTTGGTTTCAAGAAATATTTGTAGTTGGCTATGTCGAGAGGCATGCCCTTGAACCACTACTCTCCTTGTAGAGGAATCTATGTTGCAACTTAGATGGTGACATCTGAGACTAGGAAAGTAAGCTCTCCAATATTAACATCCAACCTAGTGAAATTCAAAGCAAACTCCTTGGTGAGCTGTACACTATATCCCTAGATCTTCTCACAAAATCTAATGCATCTAATTTTTTCAAATGCAACTTTGATTGCTGGGTTTGAGTTGATCAAGGTGAGGTCTTGGGGTTCAAACCTAACAATGTCTCCTCCCTTGTGTTTCTTTCTATATGGGGTTGTCATGATTTCACAACATAGATGAACTATAGGGTTTCTTGAATGCAATTTCAAAGTATGCCAATTGAGCACAACAATAGGGTAGCAATGATCAAATGGAGCTTTAGATTAGGGTTTTATGACAATTTAGGATGGAAAATCCTATATAGCAGACTTGGACAACAAAACTCACTTCTCAAAACCCAAAACAACAACTGAAATTTCCTTTGTTCACAATGGGAAAAATTAAAAATACAGACGCAGTGAGAAGCACAACGCATGGGAAGAAAAACATTTCTTGGTCTTTGAGACTAACAACAACAAGATATGAGGTTTAAAACCACTAGAAAGGAATGTAAGAATTTAAAAATGAGTGGGAAAGTAGGTCTATTGTTTGATGGAGGTGTCGACATAAAACAAAACAACTGAGGTGAAGCGCAGTGTATTCTCCAAGAAACACAACAAGATTAAAATTTCAAGTTTTGAAGGGTCCTTTAATGCATTTTTCTCAACAAATATAAACAAATTTGATAACAAGCAATACCAATGATTCAAGGAAATAAGGAATGGGCACTTGGAAATAACGATTAATCATTGGCTTGAAAAACATAGCAACTATATCTGAGCAAAACACCAATCTGTTAGCATAACACATCCCTTGCGACCTTTGCACATCGAACCCCAAGTAATGCCCAACAAGTTCTCGGTGGAAAAATGAATGCATATTTGGTATTTTTGGACATTAAACAAGCCTTTGAACTCCCAAGATGGATGAATTCATGTTTCAATGGCAATGATTGCAATTTTGAACCTCAATCATGAAAATGAAACAACTATTAGAAGCACAACACATCTCCTAACCGTTGTACCAATGTGATGTCATGGCACAATGTGATTTGACACTCTAACTGACCATACTAACCCTACAAATTTGTGCCAATGATAATAAGACAAGACACTATGACCTCACTCATGACTTTTTGTGAGACACAACCCTAGACTTACTTAACTCAACTCCTTAGGGAATTAATAGCTATTTACATGATCTTTCACAAACTATGACATAATTACATCAATAACGAAACCTTTGTTCTACAATAAAGACCAATAGCTTGATCTCTATAAGATCATAGCCTAACCTTTATGCATTTTCCAAAATAAATGGAAAAGACAAAACTTGTCTTTTTGACTACTATAGTATAGGATACTAAAAAACATAACGAATCATTTCATATTTGGATATTTTTGTTCAAATCATCTCCATAATATCTACACGTATCTCCACAATTTCTCCATGAATTTCATAATTTCTCCCTAACTTATTTCATTTCTATCGATTCCTCATTCCTACGTAGAATTCTAGAATTAATCTACATTATTACAATTTCTATCATATTATTTTATTAAACATTACAAATATGATTTTTCCCTCCTTATTAAATAATATTCTTTAAAATTTTTCGCTTCTCCATATCTTAGGTTCTTTTCCTTTGTTTCTCTTAGTTTTTTTGTTGTTGTTCAAAATGGCTTTCATTAGTTTTTCAAAATATCATAACGTACAAAAATGCTCTCAACAACCCCCGCTCCATCATTCCAACCAAACTTTTTGAGATTGGGGGCTGGAGAATACTAAGATAGACAACTCACATACATTATTTCCCGGGGATCTTGTGGCCTTAACATATTAAGTGAGACACAAAAACATACCTAAATTTATAGCAGCATATCAGGGATGGGGATGAGGGGGCATTTCAGGGGGAGCTGCAAAGTAGCCAATGCGATCATGGATGTGGAAGTCAATATGTTCCACCTGTGCCTCCAAGCTGTGGAGGTGGTCGTTAGTGCAACGTTAACTGCACTAGAGATTGTCCAACTATTCCAGAATGACATTCTGACTGTATTGAATATTAGTAATATAGGAAAAAATTTCATTGCCGTCTTCATATCGTGGTCCCTTAGAATATCAATGTCAATTTGTATGTTCCACAACTCCTCAACTATATATTCTAGAGAGGCAGGAGCTTCTAGGAGGCTTGGCGAATTGGCTGGAGAAATGGCCTCGACATCTTCTGTTTCATGTTTGGAAGAGGTAGCAGAGGATGAATGATGGCCTAGATCAAGATGCCCAGCCTGGGCTTGCTACCCCCGCTCATGGTGAGGGCAAACCATTGTCGTGGCATCTTGTTGGTCACGGTAATTGACGACTCGCAACAGGGGGAGCCCGCAGAGGATGCTTGAGAGAACCTGCACAAGAGAAGAGATAGTCCAGAGCCACATACCCACTTACCAGAACAAAGATGAACTGCTAGCCCAACACTCCTAACGAAAATGTGAGATGGCCTCACGTTTACCTTGGTCGGGTGACTGGGCAGAGAAATTCCCATAAACCACCCAAAATCTTCACACAAACAGAACTCACAACCCCGAGTGCTGATCGAGAAGTTGTATAAACCTTCAGGCCAAAGGAAAGACCTGAACCCAAAGCACAAATTACCAAATAGAAAATGAAAACCCATGCACTTGTGAAGACTAGCAAGGGTCCTAGCGAGTGGGAATGGAGCCAGAAACTAGCGTAGGAGTGAAAATGACTTGTAGCCAATGGAGGTGAGGGATAAGAACCAAACCACAACTGTCTACATACCGGGGTCCCAAGGGCAGACCAAGAGACTTATCCAAATCCATGCCAAGTAACTGAAAATGCCATCTTCCCTCCTCACCCAAAGGCGAAGCCCCAAAGAGGTGCCATAGACACATACCCGACCATTTCCTTTCTCCTTAACACCCAAATTCATTTCCCAAATAGCCAAACTAAAACAATTCACGTGTCGGGCTTCACATTTATCCGTAGAGCTCGCAAGGGGGATCATCACGCAAATGGAGTAAATGCTGGATATGTTTAGTGACTGGGAGTTAATATGCGCGTGGAGGGGAAGCATGCCTCGATGGCGTTTCACGCACCACCTGTACATCCACATGCGCACCCCCATCGGGGGCCTTTGCTTCTCTTAATTTTCATCTTTAGTCTTCTATGATCTTTGGTCTTCTACATTCTTCACATTATACTTGAAAACATAAACAATAGTTGAAGTCCATATAAAAGAGTCACTATCCACTAGAATACATGGGTAGCCAAAGATTGTATTTTTTGATTCTCTAGGAAGCCTTTACTTATATATGATTAATCAATTATTCTTCCATCACAAGTCTTTATAATTGTCCCTTTTATTCTCCCTACATCATCATCAATCATCATCTTGGATTTTCTTTGGCTTTCCCATAAGCATGCTCTCAATGTTTTTGCATCAATGTTTGTCATTTGATCATCATTGATGTAGTACAAGTAAGTACTGAGTAATAATTAGTTATATGATTGAAAGTTTCATGTACTAATGTTCTAGTTTCTAATTTTTTTTTTTTTCATTTTTTATATATGTAATTTGTTATTTTTGCTACACACACACATAAACCATGTCCTTAGTGTCCCGTTTCTAGGTTCATTCTATCTTGTATTGAACACATATTTTATTGCACTGTGTCATTGTGTCTTGTGGCTTAGATTTATCCTCAAAATACAAAAAAACTATATTCATTATTACTTGTAATGTTTTCTCATGATTCTTCATTCTTAAAGTGATCATGGTTGAGGACATGAGACAATATTATCTTCTAAGCATTGAGTAGAATTGTCATATTGTGAAAAGTTTAAATTGCTTTAGTTTTTACATAACTATGTGGTAATGACTTCTGTGATTCAATAGATGGTAAGATTCTAGATTTGAATGTCTCTTCCATATAATAAGATCTTCACTTAGCTTCTTATATTGATTTTGTATTTCGTTACAATGGCTCTTGTGATTTGGATGACAACAAGGTGTCCTTGTAACCCACTCTTTTCTTACTAATTTTAGTTTCCTCTTGTTTCATATTTGGTAGTATGTCTTTCTTACATACTTGTGTTTTTCAGTTGAAAATTGGTAGAGATATTTGTATTTTCCATCATTACTTCAACATTTGACAATATCCTTACTTCCATTAGATTGGTCATTGTTTCTTTTCGACTAATGTTTCTTTGTTGGGATGTTGGTGTAATTTTCATTATATTTTCTTTTCATCCTTCAAAGTCTTGGTTTGTGCAAAAAAAACATTGATTACATATCATTAGGTGGAAAAGTTCTTCATCTTATTTTACTTGTCAAATTTATTTTTAGGTTTCCCACTCTCCAACATCTTATCCTTTAACCTTTTGACTTGTTCAAACAATTTCTAACTAAGATTCTTTATGGAAGATTTTTCTTTTATTTTATGGTAATCATTTCTTGAGATGTTTATTTGTACTATTTTTTATCCTTTGACTTCTTGATGTGTGTAAGTAGCTTTATATTATGCTTTATTAGGTGAGACCCTTTTGTCTTTATCAACAACAAATTTGTTAAATTAGTTTTTACAAACCTCCAACGTTTGGATTAACTTTTGACTATTTTGAAGGATCACTTTTGATACATCATTCACGTCTTCTGATTAAGTTTCCACTGAGCATGATTGTATTATAATGCCTTGTAATGTTATTTGAGAGAGAGAGAGAGAGAGAGAGAGAGAGAGAGAGAGAGAGAGAGAGAGAGAGAGAGAGAGAGGATCTCTTCTCTCTCTCTCCTCCTCAATACCATTACCAAGGCATTATAATAACCAAATCATGCTCAGAGACGAGGAGATGAAGGAGAGAGAGAGATAGAGAGTAGACGAGAGAAGAGAGAGAAGAGAGAGAGAGAGAGAGAGAGAGAAGAGAGAGAGAGAGAGAGCGAGACGAGAGAACGTTCAGAGCCGAGAGTGAGAGAAGTTCAGGAGAGAGATGAGTTCAGAGATGAGAGAGAGAGAGAAAGAGACAGAGAGAGAGAGAGAGAGAGAGAGAGAGAGAGAGAGAGAGAGAGAGAGAGAAGTTCAGCATGGCAACAACATGATTTAAACAATCGTCATGCTTCTCTATATGGAGAATGATACAGTTGTTGAATTGTACAATGATATCTAAGATATATTCTATGTAATTTCAACTCTTCCACAATGGTAACAGTTATAGGTTTATCTTTATGGGTAGTTTTGACTCAACTCACAAAATCTAGAGATGAATAGTGGTTGAGAGTGGTATATTTAAATGATGGCCTTAACAATGAAAATTTTTGAGTGAGGTTTATGGAAGGATAGAATGATTGGTGAAGATATATTTTACTATTAGACCACACTATTACTTTTGGTAGCTATTATGATAGTTTTCCCATAATATGTTTTAATCTTGTAATTGACCACTGATAGTTAATATGAGAGTTTTCCCACAATATGTTTTAATATTGTAATTGAGCATGACGATAACATGATTTAAACAATCGTTGTGCTTCATTATAAGGGGAAATATACTATTGTTGAATTCTACAATTATATCTAAGATTTATTCGATGTAACTTTAACTCCCCCATAATGTCAATAACTATAGGTTTATATTTATGGGTAGTTCTGACTCAACTCACAAAAATGGGGAATGATACTATTGTTGAATTCTACAATGATATCTAAGATATATCTGATGTAACTTTAACTCCCCCATAATGGCAATTACTATAGGTTTATCTTTATGGGTAGGTCTGACTCAAGTCACAAAAACTAGATATGAAAGGTGGTTGATAGTGGTATATTTAAATGATGATCTTAACATTGCAAATTGTTTAGTTATATTTATAGAAAGATAGAATGATTGGTAAACATATCTATTACTATTTTACCACACTATTACTTTTGGTAGTTAATATGAGAGTTTCCCCACAATAATTTTTCATATGTTACCTACACCTTATATTTTATATCCGAGTTTTAATATATCTTAAATTTTTTTAGTTGGGTAGCAATACTATATTTCCTTAATGTTCTTCCATAACATGAAATGCATAAGGCGATGCTTTGAAGGAAATTGTACTAATGTGGGTTTATTACCTTTTTCCGTGCCTTCTTGAGGGTGTACCCCTTCCTTAATAGTAATTGACTATTTTTTTTTCTATAGGCCTTGAGATGTATGCATACATGGATTTTGTTCTTTTCTTTAGTCTTGAATTGAAATATATGCTATGTTATGTTTACACTAGAAATTCTTGGCCTACTTCATTTTGAACGATTCACATTGTTAATGGTAGTGGAAATAAATTTTCATCAAAACTTAAAATGGCCAAAAACATGGAAATAGCCAAATTCCCAACACTCAAAGTAACTTTGATAAATGAGTGGCTAAAATCCATCTACTACCAAGCACAAGAATTTTGACAAAAGGTTTTGGTAAAAAGATATGGTTAAGGGATTGACCAAGGACACAACTTTGATCCCAAATGAAATGAATAAAGTTCATTTATTGAACCTGAACAAGGTTCATCGACTCAATATCCAATGCAAAAATGACATTAAGGTAAAGTCCATTAAAGATAAGTAACAAATACATTTAATAGTGAATGAGAGATAAATTCATGATATAATTCCATGTAATGGTGTACATATCACATTGAATAACCATAATGGATGAAAGATCATGTCTTTTATATAAGATGTGTTCTTTCATTTATTTTTCATTATATATTTATTGATGTTTAATAATTTTTTTCATTGCAAACAAATATCTAAAATAAATAGGATTACATAACAAAAATCCATAAGAATGAAAATATTATATTAAGTTTGTTGATAAAATGCTATGTGATGGCGTACTTATATCATTGATTAGCCATAATAGATGACAAATTATGTCCTTTGGGAGGTCATGTTTAGATATGATGTGCCATTTCATTTATTATTTTATTTTAATTAAATTGTATACTCTTTTAAGATGTTTAGTTCTCAATGTGGCATTACATTTTTGTTTAGATAGGGTGTATCGTTTCATTTATTATGATCCTAATTATCTTACGTTAATTATTAATTATCATTTCATTTATTATTACATATTGATGTTTATATATTTATGGTCATTACATTCCCTTTCCTCTTTAAAATGCTTTGTCTTCAAAACGTTTATGGAAATGATTTATATCTTTGTTTTTGTTTGTAATGCTTTCACATGATTCTCTGTTCTTGAAGTTGACATGGTAAATGATACAAGACAATAAGAGTTAAAAAGTACTAAGCATAATGGTCATATTATGAAAGCGTTAGACCACCCTAGTTCAATTTTGTAGAACTTCATAGAAACAACTTGTATTATTTGGGAAATAATAAGAGTCATGTTGTAGTTGTTACAACCCCCCCCTAAAATTTTTCCCATGCTTTGATTTTGGAGCCTCCCTTTGGTCATAAGAACCGTCGTTTTGACCAATTAAGGCCATACCAGATCTTATTTTTCTAAGTGTCGAGTTTTATTCTTTGAGTATTAAGTATCACAACCTCTCGCCCTTTCATGTGAGCTTGTGATATTCTAACTATGCATTTGATTAAACAACTACTAAGCATTGCATGATGACACCCAGTACTTGACAACAATAACTATTCAACTTCTAATAGATAACTAATGCACTTTTGTGAAGGCATGCTTAGGCATGCCCTGATGACACTGATTACATGCCTTAACTTGAGGGATTACAAAGTTCTTTGTGGCAGTCAACTTCATAGATCCTTTTTGGAGTGAACTATGAAACCCATTATGATAGGAAACTGTAAAATCAATTGTGGAAGTCAACTGTGCCCTCCCAAGTGATAGTCCATTGCACACTCCACTGATATAGTCAACTTCACAGTCTCTTGTGCCAGTGAACTATGTAGTTCCAAGAGTTAGGAAATTGCACATCCCTTGAAAATAGGAAGTGCACATTCCTTAGTGATAGCTCATTCATACTTTTAGATGGCAGTGGGGCAGGTGTTTCCAAGTTGTTAACTTACATGTCTCATCTTACTAAGTTAGATCCTTTATTTTAGGCATGCATGCTCAAAACCCTAACCCTAACCTCGTGAGTGTTCACCTACATAATAAGTAATCCTAGAGCTCATTCTCACATTGATCTTTGGAGCTCTATTCACTCTCATGAGCACAAGGAGATTTTGTTTCCATTTGTGCCACTTTTTTGGGTAAGTTTCTTAATTGTCACTTTTTTGTCGTTTTTCTTTCGCCTTTGTGACTTTTGCTTTCACAAATGTTGATTTTGCCTACTTTTCATATAAGAAGTGTCGTTTTAGTTATTATTATCTTTTGAAAATTTCGTTTCAGTATTTTATGCTTCTTTTCTAGTGTCACTTCGCATTCCTTGTCTTTTCACATGTTGGGTATATAAATTCAAGCTTATCTTCTTACTTTCATTATATTTCTCATTTGATATGAATGCTTGTTTGGATGGATCCTGAGCTGATATATAACCTTTCTCTCTTCAGTTAGCATATATTGAGCCTTTCCCTCTGTTAGAGAAAAAATGTGCAGATCCCAAAGCTTCATTCCCTCTCCAATTGCACATTACACAATCCTAGACACCAGAGGTCCCCTATTTCCCTCTAACTCTATGCACTACACAATTTCAAGGCCCCAATTGTGCACTGCACATTCTTAGCCAGGAGTGAGGCCTCTTCTGTTCATTTTCATTGTGACTATGAAATATGGAAGCCTCCCTCCATCAGCTACTGTGTAGTCTCAAGCCAAAGCATGTCTCTTTGCTGACAAGCCCTATGTAATCCCCTCTCAGTCACTGTGAAGCGCATATTTCTAGTGACCAATGAGTCACTCTGCCTCCCTTGTGCTCAAGCATTGCAAAATCCCTCTCTTAGTGGTTGTCCTTTGATTGTGATTGATTAAAAGATTATCTTATCTTTTGTGGGACTAACTTGTTATTTCCATGAGTGCATCTATTTCACTAGGTACTGTAGATTTGGATCACATCAGTCTTTCATCATCCACCAACACCATGCCTCCCACCAAAAAGAAATGACCATCAAAGGAGGTCATATAAAGCAGTACTGAGGATGCCACAAAAAATAACTTGTTAGGAATTCCCTTCTTGTCAGATACTAAATCCTTCATTTATAAATCTACCATTGTCACATGGCTAACCATCAAAGATATCTTTAATGCAAAGGAGTTCCCAAAGGATCTTGAAATAGGGAGGTTTATGTCGAATATAAAGAAGTTAAGGTTCCACAAAGTTGCTTGCAGGTATCCTATGTTACCTTGTACTGATGCTATCAAATGGGTGCTGCAGGGTCTAGACACCAAGACCATGGTGCTTAACAATGCCAGTGGGAAACAACTTGCCTCTTACCAACCACATGACTTGCACTCAAACTACAAGTTTCCCGAGCCTAAGAAACACTTGAAATCCTGATTTTATGTAGCTTGGGGTTATTTGGACATAAGGGAAGTGATTAAGTGATGGTGGAAAGAACCGAATAAGTTTTTCCAAAAGCCAAATGGTATCTACAAGATTAAGTCTCTCAAGAAATTTTATCAGTACTTGATGGCTATGTGTTAGGTAAAATATTGGGGGGGTGGGGGGGGGTGAATCAATATTTTAAACTACTTAAACTTTTCTTTTCTTATTCATATTTCTGTATGCGATTATGAAGTAAACTTGTGTATGTACGCGACTGTGATGAAGACAAGTAGCGTATATCTAGTTCACTAACTTTTTCAATTAATTCATCACCTGTTTAACTTGAACCAATATATCAATACTTTATTAAACATTAATGAAACAATAAACATTTGCAGTAAGAACATAATAAGTCATCACACACAAGAAACACATGAAAACCTGAATTTTTAGGTAGAAACCCAATGTGGGAAAAAACCATTGCCGTTGTCATCTCTGCCTTCTTCTTTTATTATAAAGAGAAATTTCTTAAAAACTTGTACTGGTGCAAAGTCGTACTAGTACACGGGCACCCACCTGTAGAAGGCTACAACCTTCTCTCATTTTCCAGCTTCTACTGGAAGGGAGCTACAACCCCCTTATCCTCTGTTCTTTGTGAATCACTTTTTAGAATGTCTCAAACTGGATCCATTCCAAATATCAAACAACAATACGAAAACAAACACTGGACCAAGTTACTTCATGATTGAACCAACTATATCACTAGGTAAAACATTGAAATAACTTGTTCAAACAACCAGAAAACCTTATATCATTATATACCCATTCATCATAATACTAGACCACATAATGTTCATCACTGAAACTAGATTTTGTCACTGCAAACTCTATCTAAACACATGTTAGAATATATACACTATTATTCTTACTCATACATGCATATATACTTGTTTCCCTTGATCCATACTTGCGTACATGTATCAAAATATTGATATCTGAATATGTATCCATGTACCGCTGAATCAATCACCCAAATAGATACCGAAGCCAACGCAAATCACTGAACCAAATACAAATTATCACCTAACAACATCATCACAAGTAAATACTTCATAATCAATTCAAGTAAAACAATACTATCAAACACAGATAATTATAAGAGACTTCATTGACAGACAACAACATAACATAATAGATCAACCATTATCATCAGCTCATACTACAAAACCCTAACATATATATGCAACTTTTATAAATAACTTCTGCGTATGTACGTGCCTTTTATACTTGAAATCTGCATACACACCTATCTATTCTACATAATGTATACATGACTATCTAGAATCAGATCTGCGTTTGTACATGATTTTTCTGAAGCACACCTACGTAGATATCTGTAATTAATGATTCAAACCTTCGTTGCACATCAGAACACATGTCAAATCCAAATGTCGGCACACAACATAACAGATACACATCACAAAATCATCATCACAGATCTATCAAACCATAAGAAAATTATTTAATATATAGTCATTTCAGATCTTATAGATATGATCCGTAATCATACTCCTTGGTGCAAACTTATTTTAGATCAAACCAACCATCAAAAATCCAATACATGCACACATAGCACTTTGATCTCCATCTCCTTATATAGCTTAGGCCTTAGCCAATACCTTATGCCAATTCCATAGTTATGGTGATGGTATTATTTGACGGGATTAAATATCCATTGTTGTACTCATTACTATGGGCCAATACCATGTCAAGACCCTTGGTATTAATAATACTATGGTGTAGATGATCCAGATTTAAATAGGAACACAAAAAAATACAAAGATAACCATATACACAGAGATGCATAGGAAATAATACTTCATTTCATTACTGTAAAATATTGAAATATGCTTACAAACAGAAATGGAAATAAACTAGCTAGGGCGATGGTAGCTTATGTCTAAGAAGAGATGTGGCGGATACATGCCTCTGAACTATGTTACAATGAGGCTCGAAGGCCTATTTATTGTTGAGAAACAATGGAAAACCCTTAACATCCAAAAACCTAACCCTAGAAGATGAAACGCCAAACTGTGGGCCCCGTTTGGGTAAATTGGTACATCAACTTCCTGGGGTCGTAACTTTGGCATACAATCTTCCACTTAGAAAGATCTATCCAAGGATTACCACTTTGGGAAGAGCAACATCGGTCCATGGACCCATGTTACTCCTAGATTTCCTAAAAAACGTCGTTTAGGGCCTCAAAATGACGTCGGAAGGTCAAGACCCAAAAAACTGCTAAAAATAGTAAATTGTGCTACAATTACGGAAACTGAAAAATTGAAAGAGATAGTTGTGGGGGTCCAAGTGGGATAGGTGGGTGGTCATCAAAATCCACCTGTATCAACAGAAAATATATGCGAGTATTCTTCACCATATCCGTGTATGTACGTGGCCTTTGTTCACAAGATCTGCGTATACTTCTTAAAACATCATCTTTATGATTTCTCTGTCTCTGAACTAATAATATTTCTGTCACATCTGTATTGGCTTGAATACTTATCCTTCTATTATCATGTTGACATATTTATTAAGTAGGTTTCTATCAAGGACAACACATTTTTCATAATGCCAATGCTATGTTCTACAAGATATATGGGAGGAGGAACACTGAATTCCTTGATGAAGGCTGGATCTTCATGCTTTATATACTTGCTACAAAAGGGAAAGTATTCATTTGGTCAAATATATTGACCTAATATCTAAATATCAATGTGACTAAGGCGAAAGAATCACCACATTGCAAGAAACCACAGTTCCACATGTATGCCTACTTACTAGATGGTATTCGTGCCCACCGTGGTGTTGGCCGGATAAATCGTTCTTACGGACAAGACCGATCTCCCTAGTATCTAATGATATCTAGCAACAAAGAGCACAAGAAAATCTACTTTTCTCTAAACATGTTTCAATTCATTAATGAATACTAAGAGGTGTAACAGACCCTACCTCGGTCCAACGCTTGTTTGAGGCAGTTTTATCCCAACAGCTTCAAGCAGTTCTTGTTTAATAACCTGCAAACACAAACAAGCACACATCAAAGCATACCTGCGTATAAAAAAACATGTTCATTATGAAGATCAAGGAGCTCATAAAATAAACCATTAGAGACAGTTCATTGAGAAAAACAAACTTGATTGTATTAACTATATGAATAAAAGAACCTTACAACCTTTGCCTTGATGTTGCACAAGTTCTTTCCAGGGTCCAGCAGGAGTCTCCTCTACTTTGACAAGCCTCACTTACTTCCCAAATGACATGAAAGGTATGTGATCTCTCTTGTCACAAGCTCAAAAAGGAAGCCTAGTTTTCAGCAGCATTTACCCTCAAGAATCTTAAGCTTTCAACCTCTTCTACAACCAGCCCAATGCATGAATTTATAGTGCAAATGGAGGAAGTTGCAGGTCCACCATTGAAGGGATAAGTTACTCCTTCAATGGGATAAGCACCTCATATGATGGAGTTAGCTCCCTTAGTTATGGAATGGATGAACCAAGGTGGAGCGGACTTGCCAGCGTAATATTCCTTCTAGAAGTGTCTAGAAGTGACCCAAGATGAGTTTTTAAGAATGGACTTAAGCCTTTTTAACTTTTACAGGGGTTCACACCCATTACTCAATATACAGAGTGGTCAGGTTCACAGGAAACATGACCATTAGGTGCGGCACCACAGACAATGCTAGGAGAAAGTGCGAAACCAGGATTTGAGATATTTTTAAGGTCTTTCTCCCATTTTCAAGGCTTGAAATGAAGAGCTGAGGTTTAAGACTTGCAAAGGAGGTATGTATGAGTGTTGATGGACTCATAAAAACTGTAGAAAGTCATGGTGACAATTTTTTGTGTAACAGATTGCCCCCTAAAGTG
>APFE030963236.1:9813-24650 GCA_000404065.3 Pinus taeda | reverse complement strand
AGCAACAAAGAGCACAAGAAAATATACTTTTCTCTAAACATGTTTCAATTCATTAATGAATACTAAGAGGTGTAACAGACCCTACCTCGGTCCAACGCTTGTTTGAGGCGGTTTTATCCCAACAGCTTCAAGCAGTTCTCGTTTAATAACCTGCATACACAAACAAGCACACATCAAAGCATACCTGCGTATAACAAAACATGTTCATTATGAAGATCAAGGAGCTCATAAAATAAACCATTAGAGACAGTTCATTGAGAAAAACAAACTTGATTGTATTAACTTTATGAATAAAAGAACCTTACAACCTTTGCCTTGATGTTGCACAAGTTCTTTCCAGGGTCCAGTAGGAGTCTCCTCTACTTTGACAAGCCTCATTTACTTCCCAAATGACATGAAAGGTATGTGATCTCTCCTCTCACAAGCTCAAAAAGGAAACCTAGTTTTCAGCAGCATTTACCCTCAAGGATCTTTAGCTTTCAACCTCTTCTACAACCAACCCAATGCATGAATTTATAGTGCAAATGGAGGAAGTTACAGGTCCACCATTGAAGGGATAAGTTCCTCCTTCAATGGGATAAGCACCTCATATCATGGAGTTAGCTCCCTTAGTTATGGAATGGATGAACCAAGGTGGAGCGGACTTTCCAGCGTAATATTCCTTCTAGAAGTGTCTAGAAGTGACCCAAGATGAGTTTTAAGAATGGACTTATGCCTTTTTAACTTTTACAGGGGTATACAGAGTGGTCAGGTTCGCAGGAAACATGACCATTAGGTGCGGCACCACAGGCAATGCTAGGAGAAAGTGCGAAACCAGGATTTGAGATATTTTTAAGGTCTTTCTCCCATTTTCAAGGCTTGACATGAAGAGCTGAGGTTTAAGACTTGCAAAGGAGGTATGTATGAGTGTTGATGGACTCATATAAACTATAGAAAGTCATGGTGACAATTTTTTGTGTAAGACGTGGGTTCCCAAGTCTAAGCTGGAAGTGGACCCCAAGAGAGCTCCCTATTAGTGTTCATTGCAGAGTATTTTTAGAGTACAACTACTGAGGTGCTTATGAAAATATTTCTGAGCACTTATTCATGGTAATATATCAGATGATATTTGAAGTAGAATCCCCTTGCATGTCCCAAGGGACTAGAACAACAATTGCAGAGATAGTAGATTGGTTTGCCTCATCTCAAGGCACACACCTAAGAGTGTTTCATTCTCATTTTACTCCACATCTTCTACCAAGGTATATGACCGATAAAGTGGTTATGTAGGAGGTCAAATATCAACTTAGCATGGGTCTATCTTAGTTTTTGTAGAAGAATAAGAAGAAGGCACCTTGGCCTTCCTTTCCTCTACATGTGGGATCCTGTGAGCCAAAAGCTTGAAGACCATAAATATAGAATATGAGGAAATTTTCAACCTTGTTGTTATAATTGTAGCAAGAAAAGTCTTCATTTGACTTGTGCCTTATTCAAATGGAGAAATTCAATTTTCCACATTAGCAAGATGACTTGGATTTCAGTTAGTTGGAGTGACATGGTTTTGTTTCCTAGTTAAATTAATAAATTCGAGTTTGTGGGGTAGAACTAGAGTTGTGCATGGGTTGATTGCTAAAATCTAGCAATATAGTTGAGTTATTGTTAGTTGAACTCAATTAACTGAGCTCTAGTCATTAGTCGTGTCAGTTGAAGGTCAATTGAGTAGTTGTGACTGTTGTTAACTCACTGATCTCTTAGTTAACTAGTCAATAAGCTAATTATAGACCCAATCATGCATGTAATTTGAATTTCGTAATTGAATGGATGGAAAAGGCACATTTGTATTTATAATTGTATAATGTTGAGCGTACAATGCTTTTGAACCGAGTAGGTGATTAATTCCCCCAAGATTTGTGCAAGGAAATATGAAATTTCCCTATTATTTAGGAGCTTAATTCCTCTAGGATTACGCAAGGAAATAGGAGGCTGGTTGAGGCTTGAATTGGATAAGTGTTGGCCATATTAAGCCAAGAAGTAAGAGACTAGTTTTATAGTATAGGGTGTGCTTCAGAGTTGAAGGGAGACATTGTAATTATTTTTCTTTCTCATATGAATTAATGCGAAGTAGCGGAGGGGTTTTCCCACTTAGATTCCCCTTTAAAATCATTATGTTCCTTGTGTTTTTATGGTTTCATGTTATTGCATGTGTTTCTATCATGTGTTTTCCTTTCCACATAATACTATAATTTTTTTTTTGTCTCTTGATTTCAGTTCGATTTCATTAGCAATAACAAATTTCTAACCATTTCTGGTTGGTATTAGAGCTACCAAAGGCTACATAGAAACCTTCTTCCAAATATTCTCTCAGATAAATTTCGATTTGCATATTCTTTGGTGCAAGTTCTCTTCAATGTAGGAAAAATGTCCTTCAATGGATTGAGGCTTGAGTATGAATTGGAGGGAACCTCAAATTTATGTGCTTGGAAATATAGGATGGAAGCCATATTAGATGACATGGAGTATGGGAATATGCACAAACTGATATTCTAAAACCAACAACATCAGATGCACAAGCACTTGCTCAGTGGAGGAAAGACAAAACAAAATCTAGGAGGATTATTCTAGAGGGTGTCAGAGATCATGTGGTTTAGAACTTGCATGGAAAGGAGACTCCTTTTGAAATGTGGTAAAATCTCACTGATCTCTTCTAGAGCAACAATGATGCCAGGAAATTGGCATTGAGAGATAAAATATGGAAAATTTGAATGTAGAAAAATAAAACCATTCCTCAGTATCTATCTAGATTCACTTAGGTTCGAGATGAACTTGGAGGAGGAGACAATGTGCCATAATATAAACTTGTGAGTTTAGCACTCCTTGGCCTTTCAAAACCATGGCACAACTATTAGGATTCAGTTAATGGAAGAGATAAACTTCTAAATTGGTAGAGACTTTGGTCTGATTTGGTGCAAGAGGATATTAGAAGAAGCACTAGAGATGGTGTCATGTCTAGATTTGATGAGGAAGAAGACTGTGCTCTAGTTGGTAAAGGAAAGAATGCCAAAGGAAATAAGGCCCAGGGCGAGGTAGAATCTAGATTGAACAATGGCAAGAAGAAATATCTCAGTAAAATTAAATTCTTTCACTGCCATCACTACTACATTTGGGCTAAAATTCCAACGGCGAAATCTGATGAAATGGATAAAATCGGAAAAAGTGTTGGAAGTTAAATTATATATATAATATATATAATATATATTATATATATATATATATATATATATATATTAAATCTCGACACCCATCAAATATTCGATGTGAGTTAACTAAGGGTCAAATATTCGATGGATTGTCCTATCCCGTTGATTATATGATGATTTTCTATAATCCCTCCTATCGTAGAATATTTGACATGCATTCTTTTACCGTCAGATATCCGACGCTCTATCCAATATGAAAATGTGTTGTCCAATTTCCAAAAAAATGGTAAATTACCATTGCATAACGTTCAATTCCAACAGTAATATATTTTTTCGTTGACAATGTCTAATATGGGATTGCTTTACATTGATAAATTTAGCTAATTAAATTAAATATAACATTATTATTTTCTGAATTCATGCTTCTATGATCCCTAATGAATTAAGTAAAAATATTTCGGCAGAAATCACAATGGTAGTCTGCCCTTGACGTCCTCCTTTCAAGGAGTGATGGTGGCTATTTTTCTCATCAAGTCTATCAGAAGAAAAATCACACAGAGCAATATCTTCATGCTAAATCTCATCATTCCCGTCTCAAAAGCTCGATGTTCTCAACACTTTAGCAACTAGAGCTTTAAGAGTTTCTAATGAAAACCATCTTAGTGATGAGAAAACGCACCCCATGAAGGTTTTATTTAATAATCGGTATAGTAGACACCAATGTACTAAGGCTTTCCTCAAAGTCGAAAAACGTCCTAGGGCTAAGAAAGAACCCAAAGATCGATTTTATGGAGTACGTCTCACTTTTATCCAAGGGACCACTGACAATATTGCAAGGATATAGAGGAAGCATAAGGTTCCTTCAACCTTTAGGCCTCTTAATACCATTCAGAGTTCGATAAGATCTGTCAAAAACCCGATGGACCCTAAAATTATGAAAGGTGTTTATGCTATCCCTTGCTCTTGTGGGACTCCCTACATAGGTGAGACCCGTCGCTCGATTAATCAAAGGATTCGTGAGCACGCCACCTACATGAAGCATGGTAGGAGCCACTCCTATGCTTTGGCAGAACATGTAGATAAATCTAAGCATCACATCTGCATTGAGGATGCCCAAGTCATTGCAAGGATTAGTCAGTTCCATCATCGAAAATTCAGGGAGGTCCTAGAAATCGAAAGAAGGCCCAATAATTTAAATAGAGACGATGGTTGGAATATTAGTAGAAGTTGGGTCCTTGTCTTGTCGTCTTAATTATTATTATTATTATTTTTTTTTACTGTGTCTGTTTCTTATTTATATTGTTTTGTTTTTACCTATTTTCCATGCTTTACGTTATTAATATTTTTGATTGGTTTTTCCTTAATTAAGTTTTTATCATCTTGGTCATTCTTAACTCAGTCAAGTAATTTTATCGTCTTGGTCATTGGTCATTCTTAACTTCGTTAAGTATTTTTATCATCTTGATCTTTCTTGGCTCCTTTAAGCATGTATTTTATGTAAGAACTTGTTTATTTTATTAATTCCTTGAATTATTTGTAGGGCCTTTGACCCTTATTTTATGTTTGACCTCGATTCTTGAGTATTTCTTTGATTAGTTTGTATTTTATTAATTTACATTATATGAATATTTTTTGGCATTGTTTCTCAATAAACTATTTTCTTTTTTTATTAGTAGGGCCTTGAATCCATTATTTATTAATAAGGTCCTGATTCCTTTTGTTATTTTTTGACTTCACTCTTTGTTTGTAGTTTGGCTTTAAAAGTTTGTTTCCTTTTTCTATATATATTTAACCTATTACTAGATTAGTTTGATCCTAATGATTCATGTTAAAAATACAAAATATTACTTATAAACTAGCCATTTATTATAACCATTAACTGAACCAAGTGTCTCTACATTGCTCTGTATTTAAGCTTGTGTTGGTAAAAAATTCTCCTATGTGATTTCTATCGATTTTTTATTTATTTATTTATTTTTAATTTTATTTATTTTTAATTTATTTATTCATTTATTTTTGTCTGTTTCTTATTTATATCATTTTGTTTTTACCTATTTTCCATGGTTTACGTGATTAAGATTTTTGATTAATTAAGTTTTTATCATTTTGGTCATTCTTAACTCCGTTAAGTATTTTTATCATCTTGGTCATTCTTAACTTCTTTAAGTATTTTTATCATCTTGATCTTTCTTGGCTCCTTTAAGCATGTATTTTATGTAGGACCTTGTTTATTTTATTAATTCCTTGAATTATTTGTAGGGCCTTAGCCCCCTATTTTATGTTTGACCTTGATTCTTGAGTATTTCTTTGATTATTTTTAGTTTGTATTTTATTAATTTACATTATATGAATATTTTTGGCATTGTTTTTCAATAAACTATTTTTATTTATTAATAGGGCCTTGACTCCATTATTTATTAATAGGGTCCTGATTCCTTTTGTTATTTTTTGACTTCACTCTTTGTTTGTAGTTTGACTTTGAAAGTTTGTTTCCTTTTTCTATATATATTTAACCTATTACTAGATTAGTTTGATCCTTCAGGTTAAAAATACAAAATATTACTTATAAACTAGCCATTTATTATAACCATTAACTAAAACAAGTGTCTCTACACTGCTCTCTATTTAAGCTTGTGCCATGATGTGCCTCTTCATCTTGTCCTGACGATGAACCACACTCGATGGTTCGAAACGTGTTGGTAAAAAATTCTCCTATGTGATTTCTACCAAATTTTTTTTTTTTTTACTTAAAACATTATTTTTAATTATAATTAATATCATATATATAATATATATATATATATATTATATATATATATATTAATAATATAATATTAATATATATTATAATATATATAATATATATATATATATATATATATATATATATTAGTTGTGATTGTTTTGGAAGGTTGTAGGCTTATTTTGAAGTTAATTTTTGAATAAAATCATCACCGAAAGTTTGGTGACAATAAATGTCACATAATATTCCTCAAGGAGACCAAGGATATGTGCAAGGATCGACATCGTGGGCTTCTAGTAAGGATGAAATATGCTATTTCCCTTGTACAAATTGCAAGGGCTTGAAGCCAAGGAGAATTCTAATCAAATCAACTAAAAAGCATTGTAGAGACTATGGACACACTGAAGGCGGACATGAATCTCACCCATTTATAATTATTATATGTCTTTTTACTGTATATTGTTTTTTTAAATGCTTATATGTATATTGTATTTTAGATTGTATATCTTTGTATTGTAAATTGTATTATCTTTCTATTGCAAATGTATTTTATAATATTTTTTTGGGAGGTGTTTGAACTATGTTGTCATCTTGATTTGAACTAGAAATATTATTTTATTATTTTCGTTAGGGTTGATTAAGGGGTTAGGTTGAGTTAGGGGGTAATTACTTTATGGGCTTATGGATAAGGGGTTATTAATTTTTAAGGGTTTAGGGGCTAGGGCTTAAGGGCTTAGGGGTTATGGGTTTAAGGGCTTAGGGGAATGAGATTAAGGTGTTAGGGGGTTATTGTATGTTTAGGGGGTTAATTTAGACCTAGAGGATTTAGAGGTTAATCATGGGTTTTTTATGGAGCATTATTAATAAGTTTTTAAAGTATATTATGTAAAATGTGGCATTAAGAAAGAATATGGCATTATAATGATGAATGCAAAATAATAATCAATATTTTTTTTTATTAATTTTCGTTACTAATATATATATATATAAAAAAGTGTCTCATTTTGACCTACATGTCAAGAAAAGTAACATCTTTCTTATGTTTTTTCAACATATTATTAAATTTACTACTAAATTGCACAAGCATCATCATTGAATATTTGTTATCTTTGTTTCTTGGTCTCACCTAATTAGTTGTCTCCTCTTTGTCTTTTTTGTCTTCGTTTTCCTTATATATTATATTTGTAAACTATTGTTATATCGATGTTTCAATGTTTTTCTAATATAAGACTTTGGATGTAGGGACTAGGAAATATTTATATAACAATACCTTTTCAAAAAGTTTTATTTATATTTTATATACAAGCCTAACCTTTCAGGATTAAAATCACAACCTTAAACTATATAAAAGTGCATTCGAAACTTTTATAAATTGGAAATTTAAAGGTGCGCAAGTTTAAGGTTAGATCATCACTCATTGGAATGATCCCAAGGAATAAAAGGCTTTTTGACAAGTTAAATCAATTGAAAGTTATGGTATGAGGACCCGTCAGAAAGCAGGATGGCTAAACAACCCATCTCCAAATCAATGACCATGATTCATTTCGATAGATCCCCTCCACTTTTCACAAACCACTATGGGGATGTTGGCATTGGTTCATGATGTAATCTAGCTCATGGTGGCATTGATGTCAATCCTATGTAGCCTAGATGATGTGTGGATGCCTTCCTTGTAGCATGGTTGCAACTAGTGGAGGTTGCATTAATGCCAAACCTCGATGTCAGTCTTTGATGATGTAGCTTGATGGTAGTATGGTGTTCATGGAGGTGTTGCCTTGTGTTGGATTGATGATGATATTGTAGGAGTATTACCATGGTACAAGTATTCTTGGTATTGGTATGTGTGTGTGGAGTAGGTTGGCACGTGATATTACATTGGTGAGGAGAGTTTTGGTATTGAAATAACCATGGTATTTTCCCATGGTATTATTTTGGAGATTACCATGGTACAAGAGTCCTTGGTATTGACATAACCATGGTATTTTCCCGTGGTATTGGTTTGGAGATTACCATGGTACATGTGTCCTTGGTATTGATATAACCAAGGTATTTTCCCGTCGTATTGTTTTTGAGATTACCATGTTACATGAGTCCTTGGTATTGAAATAACCATGGTATTTTCCTGTGGTATTGGTTTTGATATTACCATGGTACGAGTGTCCTTAGTATTAACATTCTCGTGGTATTGGTTTGGAGATTACCATGGTACATGTATCCCAGGTATTGGAATAACCATGGTATTATCTTGTGGTATTCACTTGAAGAATTGTTGAGGACATTTTTTCTTTTACTTATGTGAAAAAAATAGTGCTGTTGGTTGAATCTATGTTAGAGTGAGTTAGAGAAGGCCGCATAGAGGAAATATGCTTCAGACCTAGTTGTGAGCACAGATGCTTCAGTGTATGTGTTCTAATAGAAACAGATTGAGCATGTTTATTTGTTGAAGTAGTGTTTTAATTCATAACTTCAAATTGCAGATCAGAGAAGCACAAAATTATAACATAGGTGTTGGTAGAGATGGAGAGCCTAGTTGGTTATGGTATTTCAGATTTGATGTATGAAGTGTGGCCACTATTTTTTTTGCGTGGATATCATATGATTGTGGTGATTTTATTTGATTTATTTGATGAAGTCTTGCTGCTAGAGTTCGTATTGCAGAGATGAATCAAGTTGAGAAGAAAGTCTTGGGATCCAATAAGAGAATAAATGAAATGAGGTATGCATAGTGCAGAGGAGCATTGACTTCATGAGAGTGGAGAAATGATATCAAAGTCTCAACGATAGGAACAATTTCTCTATCCAATCAAAGTTGGATGAGGATCATTGATCGTGGTGGCCTTCAACGGATGGTAGTTCGTAGATTTGTGCGAGAACAAAGTCTTCTGAGATGATCAGTAGAATCAAGTCTCTTGGTTAATTGTTTTCGGCCTATTGTATATGAGGTCAACTCTCTAGGCTAATCAGAGTTAGCTAACTATGTAAAAGACAGATTGCTTGACATAATAGAGATTCAGAGCAGAGTAGTTACAACAAGGGTGGTTTTTCTCCTGGAAGGGTTTCAACTAGAAATCTTGTGTCTCATGAGTGATGATGATTTTTGTGGTTGTGCTTTGATGGTTTTATTTTAGTTCATGTTTCTTATGAATTTACATGTTTATCATTTACTTATTGATGATCTATGTGAAGCTGTTAACATATGTGTAATTCAGTAAGTGAAGTTTACATTGGTAAAAAACATATATAGATCACACTATTGATTCACCCCCCTCTCTCAGTGGTGCTCAAAGGTTTCCAACAATTGGAATCAAAGTGGGGCTCTCGGTTGCATCATGATCTTTGGAGAGTAGATTTGGGGTTTGTTCGAAGAAATTTGCATTTTTTTCTTCAGAATGAACTCTCGAGGAGTACTTGTTCTTACTACTGCAAATTTCAAGGTATGGAAATAAAGTGTGAAGTATAAATTATTTTCTTGTGGAGATTGGTAGGTGAAGGATATGATGACGATTCAACTTCATCTGAAGTATTGAAGAAAAATGATCAAGCATGGCGAATTATTTTCAAAGATCTCCATAATGCAGATTTAGAGAAAGGTGGAGATTTAAAATTTGCCGAGGAGATTTGGGATAGATTGAATATGTTATTTGGAGCAATTTGCAACATCAATGATAAAGAGTTTGAGGAGTGCACCAAAAATAAGAAGAAGAAAATGATATCCAACAAGAGAAAAACTCCAGTTGAGCCAGTTGTAAAAGAGGATAATATATCTGAAGGTATAAGCTACATTGATTTACTTTTGAGTATGCTTTAAATAGCAGTGGTGATAATGGTTCAAATATGGTTAGTGAAAAATATGATGATTATAGTTATATGCTCCTTAAATCTAAATATGGATCTGCCATGGTTTTTATTGAAGAACTTTATAGTCAGATTGGTAGACTAACAGATGTATGCAAGGAGCATGAGAAGAAATTGATGGTTTGTGATGAAAAGGAGAAAAATCTTAAGGAAGAGATCACTACCTTGAGAACACAACTAGTAGAATCAAAAAGAATAAAACAGGTCAATTGCAGTAAGAAAAAATATAGGAAGGATTATGTTGAAGCATTTGAAGGTGTGATTGACAAGTTAAGGAAGCAACTTGAAGAAAAATACCAACAACTGGAGCAAGTGAAGAGGACCATAGCAGTCAAAAAATTTGGCAGCAATTGTAAAAAAGGTGAGATAGGTTTTCATGTAGGAAAGAATAACAAACCAAAACCAAAGAAGCTTGCAACAAAGAATGTGACCAGAAGTAGTAGCAAGAAAGGAGAGAGAAAAAATATCCACCAACAACATCAAATAAGAGAACAAGGGAGACCATTCACTTCTAGGATTGATGGTGGCATTTTTTAGAGGAGAAATCTAAACTCCTTTGTCCCCTTGATGGACGAGATCAAGTGCTTCAATTGTCCCAATTTTGGTCTTGTGGCAGTTGATTGTAGAGGAGAATACACACATCCATGTAGCAATATGATAAGCCAAAAAGAGGACCTACATTCATGTATACAAGTTCTTTCAGTGGTCACTATTTTGCTTGTAACATGTTTGGGCACAAAGTCATTGATTGAATATCTAGCGTGAGAAGATGGAGGTCCAGTATGGGAAGTAAAAGATCATATCCTTTGGATACATATCTTGGTCATATAGAGTGCTATGCATGTCATAATATTGGGTACATTGTAGGTTTTAACACTGTACAAAAATTACTTGCAAAAAAATTCTTCAAACAAAAAAATAAAAAATGACGAGAAAAGAAAAAAATACACAGAGATTTTCCTCTAGATCCGAAAACCAGGACTACCATATTTATTTTTCATTATGTTCCTTTCAATGTTACAATATACATATATACATGCTGAAGCATTCATAAACCCCAATCCATTAATCCTATATTAGAACATAATTGTAGTTCCCTTGACTAGATCTACAAAATACCGTGGGTAGAAAACCATCATGCCCAAAACAATGTGAAAAACCCATGCACAAAACCATGGGTAGGTCTACCCACCATCTTTGGGTCCTCCCCACATCCTTGGGTCCACATAAAAAAAATAAATAAATTCATTGGGTCTTGCCCTTAACCTCGTGCAGGGGGGCTACTGCCCCCTTGCAAACCCCCCGACAGGAGGGGCTATCACCCCCCTATGATCCCCCCGCTATGAACGGAAAAATGTACAGTGGATGGAGATATTCGTGGAAATAATATAATACACACCCAACATTCTCCCACTTATTGTTTTCTTACCACACAAGGTTACAAGAGAGCTTAGTATTTGGTCCAAAATTGTAATACCCATTGTTTCTCTACACCAAGAAAACTTCTTAGTGCTCAAAGTTTCCACCTTTACCAACAACACCTTTCGATCCTCAACCATATCCCTCACAAAGTGATACTGAACGTCAATGTGCTTTGTATTTGAATGATAATCAAGGTTCTTTTCCAAGAAAATTTCACTTTGGCTATTAGAGCCTATCCTTATAGATTGTTGTACCAACCCCATACTTGAACACAATCTCTGCAACCACATTGCTTCCTTTCTTGCATGAGTGGATGCCATGTATTTTACCTATGTAGTTGAAAGTTACACTACAAACTGTCTCTTGCTCATCCAACTAATTGCTCCTCCAAATAGGTTAAGCACATAACCACTTGTAGATCTTCTTTGATCTAGATCTCCAACCCAGTTGGCATTGACAAAGCCACGAATGTCCAAAACTCTATCCAATCTTGGTCTTCCTTGGTAGAAAAAACCATAATCTAGTGCCATGCAAATACTTGAAAACCCGTTTCACTGTTGTCCAATCCCTGGTCTGGTGTAAACCATTGCATACATTAGGATACCAATTGCACTCGCATATGGAACATGGGACATGTCCTCTTCTTCTTCTTATGTCTTAAGACACTGTTCAATAGATAACTTTACATCTATAGGAATAAGAACCTTCACCAGTTTACTATCCTACATATTAAACCTTTGCAATATTCTCTCGACACAATTCCTTTGGTTTAACCAGAGCTTCCTCTATGACTGATCTCGTTTAATTTCCATGCCCAATATATAGTTTTCAACACAAAGATCCTTCATGTCGAATTTGAAGGACAATTGGGTCTTCAAATCTTGGATAATTTCTTTGTCATTTCCAATCAACAACATATCATTCACATATAAGAACAAATAAATAACACAATCAAAAATTAATTTAAAATACACACAATGATACTATTTTCTTTTGATGAAGCCAAATCCCTGTATATATGTATCAAATTTTTGATACCACATTCTTGGTGACGGTTTTAACCCATACATAGACTTTTTAAGTTGCATACCACTTCTTTCTCACCCTTCACTACAAATCCTTGAGGTTTCTTCATCTATATATCTTCTTCTAGATCCCCATGAAGAAATGTTGTCTTCACATCCATTTGTTCTACCTCAAAATCAAAAGAAACAACAATAGATAAAAATAATCTAATAGAAGCTAAATTGGAAATAAGAGAAAAAATATCACCAAAATCAATTCCGGACACCTGGGAATAACCTTTTGCTACCATACGAGATTTGTATCTCTCCCCCTTTCCTTTTGCATTCATCTTCTTCTTAAACACCCATTTTATTCCAATTGGTTTCCTTCCATCTGACAAATCGAACAGATCCCAAGCCTCATTTTTGTCCAAATATGCCATTTCATCAAGCATGGCCTCTTTCCAGAGTTTTCCATCCTCTAAATCTACAACCTCCTTATCAGTTCTGGGATCTTCATCAGTAATAGATAAAACAAAATTTGAACAAAAGGTAGATGGACTATACCTTTTTGTCTATCTTCTCTCTCGAACTGATCTTCTCAGATTTGGAGTTTGTGGCTCTTCCTCTTCTGATTCCTATTCTACTGTAGAGTCTGATTCTTCCTCCTTTAGCTCAAACTCTATCTTGTCGGGTTCCTTTGGTAGGACTTCATGTTTAATAACATCTTTAACCTTTCTAAAATCCACACATCTATTGTACACAACCTTCCTTTTTTCTGGGTTACAAAGCTTATAACCTTTTAAACCATCCTTATACCCAATAAAGATGCACCTTTTAGATTTACTATCCAACTTGGTTCTTTTCTCCTTTGGAACATGTACATATGCATCACAACCAAATACCCTCAAATGTAAAACATAGGGTTTCTTACTAGTTCATACCTCATGTGGTGTCTTATCCTCCAATGCTGATGAAGGTGTGTTAATCAGGTAACATGCAGTCTCCACCACCTCTACCCATAATTCATGTCCTAACCCGACACTACTGAGCATGCTTCTTTCCTTTTCCATAAACGTCTTGTTCATTATTTATGTAACTCCATTTTTCTGAGGTGAGTATGGAGTAGTCTTTTTTCGTGCTATGCCACACTTCTTACAAAACTCTTCAAATTCCTTCTTGCAGACTCTCCACCTTTATCTTTCCTCAACACCTTGATCTTCTTCTCTATTTGATTTTGCACTAGAACCTTAAATTCTTTAAACCTGTCAAAGACTTCAGATTTCTTCATGAGTAAATATATCCATGTATTCCTTGAGAAGTCATATATAAATGAGACATCATACACTGAATTACCCAGTGATATAATTAACACAAGTCCAAACACATCACTATGCACAAGCTCTAATATCCCTTTCACCCTCTTAGCACTAGAGGGGAAACTCATCCGATTCTGCTTCCCATATACATAATGTTCACAAAGATCGAAATCCAGAGAGAACTTAGACACACCTTCTACCATGCAATTACCGTGCAATATTAGAAGGCCCTTCTCTCCAATATGTCCAAGCCTTTGATGACATAACATGGTCTTTTCTCCAGAGACCACTAGATTTTCTGCTCCACTTTCACAAACCATAGAACTATTGCACCCATCAATAATAGTGCTACCTAGAAGCTTGTACAGAGCTCCAATACAAATTTCATACATCAATACTAGTGCTCCTCGAATCATCTTACATGTATCTTTCTCGATCATTGTTTTTACACCTGCACCATCCATCTTGCTTATAGAAATCAAATTTCTGGCCAATGCAAGAATATGAAAAACACGATGAAGTGTTCTAATCCTTCCACCTTGCAACTTTAGATTGAATTTTCCACATCCAATGAGTCTAGCTTTCCTGTCATCCCCTAATAAGACATCACCACCATCATATTTCTCATACTCGCAGAACCACTCCCTATGGGGAGTCAAGTGAAAGGATGCATGTGAGTCAATCAAACATGGCTCATGATCTACATGTGTACTTGAAGAAGAAGAAAAATACACATCTCCACCTTCATCTGAGGTGGTTTTTTACTCTGCAGAAGGAGCATCATCAGATCCCTTTCCTTTCTTAGGAGCTTTAGATCTATAGTTTGTAGTGTCTTTCCTTTCTGCATTTCCATCATACCTTTACGGGTTTTCCTGAAGATTTAAATCTCCCTTTAGATTTAGATCTCCCACTCGAGGAATTATTTTTGTTTATGTTCTGGGAGCATCCTCCTATAGATAAAGCATATCCATTTTGGCTCCATATTTATCTGTCTCATCTTCTCTGACAAAAAGGATGAGACTATTTCATCAAACTTCAAGGTAGTTGTATTGCTACCTATAGTAACAACTAGGCTATCCCACGAATTTGGTAGAGAACGTAGAAAATTGATGCACTTATCTTCATCTAATTTTTTTATGTCAACATATAACAAATGACTTACCACAATATTAAAGGAATTCAGATGCTCTGCTATTGAGTCTCCATCCTTCATCCTCATTGTTGTATAGGTAAATCCCCTCTACGGATAGAGGCGATCCCTACTAGCCCAACAGGGGTCTAGCAACAATCGAACAATGCTACACCGCAGGTTCCTAGT
>APFE030963235.1:3350-17320 GCA_000404065.3 Pinus taeda | reverse complement strand
CCACTCCATGGGGAACTTTTCACTATGCAAAGATGCCTTTTGGATTGAAAAATGCTGGTGCAAGCTTTCAGCAGGCGATGGATATTGCATTTTCTAATGAAAAAGACGTTTTTCTAGTTGTTTATCTTGATGATTTGACAGTTTCCTCTAATTCTGATGAAGAGCACCTTTATCATTTGAAGACTATATTTCAGCGGTGTAGGAAGTACGGCATATCTCTCAATCCAAAGAAAAGTCTGTTTTCCATGGATGAAGGCAAGCTTCTCGGTCATATTATATCAAAGGAGGGCTTCTGCATCGATCCAACTTAGGGGGAAGCCATTCAGAAGATTCATTTTCCATGAAATAAGAAGGAAATCCAATCATTCACTAGTAAGATGAATTTCTTGCGTCGCTTTGTGCCCAACCTTGTAGAACATTTAAGGGAAATCACAAATATGCTAAAAAAAGATAGTGTAGTGAAATGGACCGAGGAAGAAATTAAGTCTTTCAATTTGGTAAAATTGGCCCTTTCTTCAGCTCCGGTTCTGATCAGCCCGAACTATACTCAAGATTTCATTTTGTTTTCATTTGCCTCCGATCATACTATGGCAGCGATCTTGATGCAGAAAAGAGACCAGTTGAGCAACCCATTGCTTTTTTCAGCACAACCATAAGGGATGCGGAATTAAAGTATAATATTATTGAAAAGCAAGCTCTCGCTTTGGTAAAGGCATTAACAGATTTTCAGGTTTATATTATGCATTCTCACATCCTTGCTTATGTCCCTAACGCTACTGTTCAAGATGTCTTAGTGCAAACAGATCCAGAGGGGAGAAGAGGCAAATGGATTGCTGCCTTGTTGGAATATGACGTCGAGATCAAACCGACAAAGCTCATCAAAGGACAGGGGGTGGCTAAACTAATGGATGAGTCAAATTTGCACACCTTGGACATTAATCTCATTGCTTCTATGTTTGAGGAAGAAGAAGAGAGTCTTCCCACTCAGGTATCAGAAATTTTTCTTCTTTCTCCCTGGTGTTCAGACATTCTTTATGTACTCCAAAATCTGCCATCACCACCGGGAATGGATAAGAACAAAGGTAGGACCCTAAAATTGAAGGCTGCCAAGTTTTGTATCATAAATAATGCACTCTATTGGAAATATCCTGATGGTGTCTTTCTCAATTGATTGGTTGAAGAAGAGGAAAAACAAGTTATGGAAGACTTTCACAAGGGAGATTGCGGAGGCCATCTTTTCTGGAAGACAACAGCCAATAAAATTTTGACAGCGAGGTATTATTGGCCAAATCTTTTTGCTGATGTGTATAAAAAAGCAGCAAGCTACCACGAATGTCAGATTTTTCAAGGTAAGAGGAAATTGCATCCTTTACCTCCCAAGCCCATTGAAGTAAGCGCTCCATTTCAGCAGTGGAGTTTGGATTTTATTGGCGATATCCATCCTTCTTCTTCAACATAGCACAAATGGATCCTCACAGCGATGGATTATTTCACCAAATGGATTGAGGCGATTCCCACAAGGTAGGCCACTGACTCGGTAATCATTTCATTTCTTGAGAACAACATTTTGCCTCGTCTTGACTGTCCAAATAAACTGATCACTGACAATGAAGCAACCTTTAAATCTAAAAGAATGATTGAATTTTTTCATAAATATCAAATCACTTTGGGGCACTCAACTGCCTATTACCCCCAAGGTAATGGATTAGCAGAGTCCTCAAATAAATATTTGGTCAACATTATCAAAAAGCTGCTGGAAAGGAACAAGAAAAGTTGGCACAAAAAACTGGTCAATGCACTTTGGGCAGACAGAGTAAGTCAAAAGAAATATATAGGAATGTCTCCTTTCGAGCTTGTGTATGGTGTGGACACATTCTTCCCAACCTCTCTTGCAGTACCGGTGGTTAAACTCCTACAAGAAGCGGGCAACGAAGATGATCATTTGTAGTAGAGAATCAATCAAATGATTCATTTACAGTAAACTAGAGAGGAGGTATTTCAGAACACTTTCAAACTGCAAGAGAGAATCAAGAAAATATATGATCAAAACGCAAAGTCAGACAAGTTCCAAATAGAAGACATAGTGCTGAAATGGGATGTAAGGATGAAGAAAAAGGTAAGCATGGCAAGTTTGAAAATCTTTGGAAAGGACCTTTCAGGATTGCTGCATATCGTGACCAAAATGCTTTCCTTTTGCAAGAAATGAATGGAGAAGACTATCCCAGTGGGCCGATCAATAGTTAGCTACTCAAACGGTACTATTTATGAAGTGTTTTCTGTTGTCATATGTATCATTGTACATACCAGTTTGTTTAAATTCCATTGCAAGTGTGTATTGCTTTCATTCTTTCAGTTTGGGGCCTAAGGTGAAGGCTATAAAATTGAGGTTTGATTTCAGTTTTGGTTTGGTTTGTTTAAGTCAGGGCTTTTAGTCGATTTCAGTCTTGAAATCGGGTCAGTTTTGAGTCACATTTCAGTCCTGAAATTGAGTCAAGAGTCTAGTTTTGGTTTGTTGAATTTATTGACTCCATAGCCCATTGGACGAAGGCACTGCCTAATTTCCCAAAGACCTATAGTTCTTGGCACCTCCAAGGAGATACCACCACCATTGGAGCCAATGTTAGTGTCGGTATCTTCATCCCTCCATCAGAGATCAAAATATTTTGTTGCATTGCATATTAGGTGTCTTGCTCAGTCAGCTGCATTCCATTAGGAACATGGATCATCTAATGGAAGTGGCTTGTTGTACATTTTCCCTCATGTCCTTTACCTGCTGGCCCATTTCCATTCATCAAGATCATCTGCAGGGACTTTTTGTCTTTAAAATTGCAAGAGTCATTTCTAGGGCTTCAGTTTCATTAGGTCTAGGGTTTCATCAAAAATGTCTTCAAAATGTCCAATAACAGTCAACAGGCACATGAGGAGGTTGAATAAAATTCGAGTACCAATAAATTTCATAATTAATTGCTTAGAAATGTATTTTTCCTCAAAACCCTGTTTTGAGGAAAAACAAAGTATTTTAGGTTTTTGTTGTATAAATTCATGTAATTTCAATTCTCTTGTATGTAAATCATTTCAATAATAACCCTAGTCACCTTGCCAAGCTTCAGTAGCTCCATCCCCTACAAGGCAAAAAAAAAAATCAAGTCATTCAGTTCATCAAAGCCACAAATAAAGTAAACTGCCCAAAAAATAGAGTTGAAAAAGTTAGTCACATTGCAAACATTATAAAAGTGGGGTTTATGAAGGAAAAATCAAAATCTCTTGTATATAAATCATCTTTTATAATTCAAAAGCTCATTGGCATTCCAAGAAGAAAGATTGAGCAAAGTGAAAGTTGTGTTGGAGAAAGGAAGCAAAATCGTAGCAAAGGCTCTCAGTTTTGGAGGCGCGGCACATTGGGTGAGAGACACGGCGCATACAAGTGGCGCTGCGCATTGGGCCACCCTCCACAGTATTAATTTTATACTAGCGCAGCGCATATAGGAGGCGCGACGCATTGGGTTTGCGGCGCGGCGCATAGAGCTGTCAAGCCCGATTTCATCCTAAACTCTCTCAAATTGCCAAAATTGCTCAAATATTCTAGTGTGCAAGTAAGTCAAGCTCTTTTCCTTGCTAGTGAAAGAGTTTTTCTTAAATGTTTATGGGGTTTAGTGTGAAAAAATTCAAACCCTACTTCCTTGCAATTTCTCAAAAAACGATTGCCTAGGGTTTGCATTTGTCATTTTGCTACCAAATCCACTCCACCATTCCCTTACTCTTTGACTCCTCCATTTATTTTCCCAGTTCATCCACTCATTCCCTAACTCTCATATTCCTAAAAAACAAATTATTCACCCCTATCCCCAATTCCTATTTACCCAAATCCTAACTACAAAATCCCCAAACCCTAATTGTTGTCCCTAAGCTTACATATTATTCCCTAATCCCCTATTTCCAAAAAAAAAAATCTTTCATAATAGTCCCAAAACCCCTCATACCCTCTCCCTCCACAGTCCCTCATAAATTCTTACCCTTGGTGGCTGACAACTAAAAAAACACCATAAAAATTTTCTTCATACTCATCAAGAAAACTCACACACTAGCAAACATGGAGTCTGATCCTTCATATGACCGAGATGAAGAGACACACAGTGACTCTCCTACAGAAATACATGCACCAAGGAGACCCCACAAGGGTGGTAAACATATACGAGAAGAGCCTACTACACTTGCTAAGCTGCAGGCCTGCCCTCCTGCTATTACATGCTTCCAACACCAATCCTATTATGAGTTCTGTGACATGGTTGCTAGAGTCCAGTATCATCATGAGTTGGCTCGGTTGTTTGTGCTTCATCTTCATCATGTCCAAGCCACTCTAGCTGGTGTAACATTCACTTTAACATCAGAGTCTATTTCTATAGCAACCAGCATCCCTAATATTGGAGAGCAGTGGAATAAAAGGCAACAAATTGACAGGGAACATTATGAACCATACATCAAGCTCGGTTATTTGAAACAACTTAGCAGAGTTTTTCCCTTTCGGTACCTGAAAGATTCATATGCTCCTTTGATGAAACTGATAATGAAATATTTTAGCTGTGAGGGCCGGTTTTCTTGCCTATATGCCTATCATATCAGGTTGCTGATGCACTTTACGAGGGTGAGAATGATGAATCTCCCCTACTTCATGTGCCGAAATATTGAGAAGATGACCACCCTAGTACAAAATAAGACTCCTCAGTAGCAGTTTAACAGTATATATCATTTTTCTCTCATTAAAATTGTGGTCATGCATCAACTTGGTTTGCAGGGCATCTCATGGGAGGATTTCATTTCTCATGAGTTCTTCATAGCTCCTCAGGGACCTCCAGAGGCTTTTCATGAGATAGGTGGACCTTCACATCAACAAGAGAGTCATGAGACATAGACCGCTAGTGTGCCAGTGTTTGTCACCTATCAAAATGGCACTAGACGGTTGTTTGCAGCAGCAAAGCGAGTATTATCTCCACCTGGGTGGAAGGGGTCTCGCTTCCTTCATGAGCATAGTAGGTTCAGGACAAGGGCAAGAGACCATTACATGATGAGGGGCCTTAAGGTGAGTAGGAGACCGATTTCATTCTCATTCATAATGATGACACTGATTTGGGCCCACAAAGCTCAAAGCTCAAGGAGGCCATCCAACAGCAACAGGTGGACATCAATGCTTTGTCCCTCAACTTAGAAAGATATAAGTGGATAATAAAGTACTGCAGCAAAGAAACAAGCAGCTAGAGGACCAACAAACCATTATGGAGTTGCGAAGCATACAAGAAAACTACCAAGCTACCAAGAAGAGGAAAGTGAAGCTCACATCACTTGAGCAAGAAATCAATGCCGAAAGAGAATCATGGCTTGAGAGAGTAAACATCCACTTAGAAAGATTGCTAGAGAAGGCTAATAGGGAGAAGGCAATGTTGAGGCATATGGCCTACCATTACATGGCGAGGAATAATAGTAAGGTGAGAATTGGAAGCTTGAAAGCAAAGTTGAAGAGGGCATCGAGGAGGTGAAAGGAGCAAGATAGACTTTAGATATTGGTTGAGGCTTCCTTGGCCCAAGACAACACCTGATGGAAAACACTCAGCCCAAATTTCAAAACATTTGGGGCACTTTTTGCATTTTTGGAATTTTTTGGGCCAAAACATAGATTTTTCTACCTAATGCGCCGCGCCACCTGGTGCTCGCTTTTAATGTAGGCCTCCAAATGAAGAAAACTGAGCATTTTTTGTTTTTTTCTTAGAAAAATATGTATTCCTACCAATGGCCAAGAAATTTTGACAAGTTTTGAGCCCCTAAAAAGGTCAAAAACACCCTAAAAATGACCTTTCTACCCCTATTTGGACACACAGGAAGCAATGTTGGGAAAACTCAATTTTGGAGGGGCAAATGGAGGCCAAATTAAAATATTCCACTTGTACTGGAAGGTAGACAGGCAGACCTTTCCAATAAGCACACTTGGAGTAGATTTGGATGCTAGGAAAAAATCCAAAAGTGGCTGCAAACAGGTGTTATGCATAGGGAAATCAGCGCGGTGCATTGGGGAAATTTTGCTCAGTTTGACCAAGTGTACTTTGTTTTTCACCTAGTTACTTGACAGTTTTACTTTTATCCTTCTTAATGTCAAAATTATGATGTAATTTAATGTAAATTGATGGATCTAGATGTAATTATGTCAAATTTTCACTCATGCAGGTAGATTCATGTATCAAAAAGTAGTTTGTAACTAAATGAATTAGTTCCCTAGTTTCTAGAGGCAAGCTGTTCCACTACCTAATTTTTGGTTCTCAATTTAGAATTAGTTGGAACAGCTCCTAAACTTATGACCTCGACCCCTAGAGGCTAGGATGAGTTATGGTTTGTCTATATCTTGTGATTTTTCAATCATTAGCATGGTTGCACTGTTGGGAAAGCTTGGAGCTTCATTGTATTCACATTTTAGTAGTTTTGGCTAAGGAATAGAGACTAGGGTTTGTCGCACTCTTTGGGATTCATGTGGTGTTTTGTTTTGGTATAGTGATTTCTTCTGTAATTGTGAGTTCACTTATCTTTTATGTATGTCATTATCTATCTTGTTTCTTCTTCACTAAAACAAACAAGAATATATGTAGAATCCATTGAAATTACAGTGCTCTACCTAGGGTTTCCTTAGTTATTGATGTTTTCAGTTGTTTGAAGAGGATCCCCGATGTTTTCTTGCCCTCTTTAACTCCTCATCTATTTACTCTCTCTATCTCAGTCAATTTGAAGTGCCAAATCAGTTGCCTACCTTTCCCCATAGAGATCTCTGCAAAGCTGAGCCTCATTCCCCAGACCCAAATCTGCCTTTCCATCCGAGCCAACAAAAACATCATTAAAATTCAATCAAACTCTTTTGCACACATACCTAGCCTAAGATTATTCATCATAGAAGTCATCCTTATTGATCATACTTTGCTGGGATTGACAAGAGAGAGCCCTCTCTCGACCTGGTAGGGCTAGCTACCAAGTTAAGTGTGGTTTGATGTTACCCTAGATCCTACCTTTCTCAGCCTGAGGTAGATTTAGGCTCTAATCGGTTCCATGATGATTTTGTCAGAAGAGAATACATGCTATATGGGTCAAATATTGAATGTTTCAAATGCCATAACTATGGCCATAGAGCTTGCAGTTTCAAATATCAAATGGAATCACCTATGGACAACATTGAATGATTCAAGTGTCATAACTATGGGCACATGGCTCCAGATTGTAGGAATAAGAAGGTCTAGAAAAGGAAACAGGTACAAGAAGACAAACTAGATAATAAGGTTTTAGCAGTTATGCTTTCAGAATTTGTAAAAGCAAAATGTCATGAGGAATTAGCAGTTGCTTCAGATAATGACTCAAGTCAAGATGGCCCATTAGGTGACTCACTATTTTGAAAAATCTAGCTTGTTTACTCCTTAATGTTTGTACAGGAGGATTATATGTAGCAGCATATGGAATGAGTCTACGATTGATAGGAAAGTAGTTTGAACAAGATGGCAGTTTCATTAAAGGTTCAGGGGGAGAAAAAGAGTTGAAGGATTAGAGGTTTCTAGGAACAAGGCAAGATTAGTTTACAAAGGATATGCATAAGTTGAAGGAATCAATTTTGAAGAAAAAATTTCACCAGTTGCCAAAATGGAAGCCATCTAGATGTTTCTCGCCTATGCATGTTCAAGAAAAATAAAAGTCTATCAAATGGATGTTAAGTTGTCATTTCTGAATGGCAAGTTAGAAGAAGAAGTTTACAGCAAACAACCTGAAGGTTTTCTACTATCAGAAAAAGAAGACTATATTTGCAAGTTAAAGAAGGCTCTGTATGGACTCAAGTAGGCTCCTAAAGCATGGTATGCTCATCTTGATGGATATCTACGTCAACAAGGGTTCAAGAAAGGTATTGCTGATAGCAATCTTTATGTACAAATAGATAAAGATAATTTAACAATCGTTGAGGTATATGTGGATGATATAATCTTTGGTAGCAATGATGATCGACTAAGTAATAAATTTGCTACAAAGATGCAAAGTAAGTTTGAGATGTCTTTACTTGGTGAGTTGACACACTTCTTAGGGCTTCAAATATCTTAGCAAGAGAAAGGAATATTTATATGTCAGTCCAAGTACATCAAAGAAATGCTCAAGAAATTCAAAATGGAATATTTCAAACCCATCCTTACTCCGATGGTAACAGGTTGCAAATTAAGCATAGACAACTCATCTAAGGATGTGGATTAGAGGTTGTACAAATCTATGATTGGTAGTCTTCTATATGTAACTGCCTCCCGACGAGATGTTATGCAAGCAGTTGGACAAGCCTTTACAGATGCAGATTGGGCAGGAAGCGTTGATGATTGTAAGAGTACTAGTGGAGCAACATTCTATATAGGTAGTTGTCTCATATCATGGTTGAGAAAAAATCAAATCTCAATGTCATTATCTACAGTGGAAGCAGAATACATTGCAGTGGAAGCTTGTTGTAGTCAAGTCCTTTGGATGAAAAAAACTTTGCAAGATATTCAAGTACAATTCAGTGAGCCTAGTCCCATCTTCTGTGATAACACCAGTGCCATAAACATCTCCAAGAATATTGTCATGCATTAAAAAACAAAACACATTTTGATAAAATATCATTTTGTTAGAGAACAAGTCATTGAAAAGAATATCAAACTTGAATATGTTGGTACAAAAGAACAAATTGCTGATATCTTCACTAAACCATTAACTCGTGAAGCATTTGAATATCTTCACCAGAAGCATGGGATTCTCCCAAGTTCTCATTAGATTTCCTTATTCAGAAAATAAAAGGGGAGTGGAAGTGTGTATAGGTCCGCATGATGGTTTTGTGTCAGGGTGAGTTACCCTTTTCCATTGATGTTAAATGGGGAGAGTAGGCAGTAGGAAGATGTGCCCTAATCATAGGGGGAGTATTTGTGTTGCCATCAATGCCAAAGGGGGAGATTGTTGATCTAAAGATGATCTGAGGTTGTCATTGATCTCAACCCAAGCAGCACCAAGGATGACCCTAAACTTCCGTGGCACATTGGGCATCATCATTCATGGTTTCTTGTCTCATAACCATTATAGGAATACTCTACTAAAAAATATCTCTGTATCAGTATATAGCTCTCCTCGTAATTCCTCACGATTTGTAAGTTATTGAAGGTTGAAGTTAGTAACCCCAATTAGTGGGCTAAAACCCCATCGGGTTATGGCATGGAATTTATCATTGATTTTGGTCATTGAATAGTAAATAATTAATCATTTTTTAAGCTCCTAAAATCCCTCCAAAATTCTCTATAGAAGCCCCTGTCAACTCTATAAAAATAAATCTCATATATCCTCCAAAAGTAGTGATCGTGGAATTTTCACTATAACTTTATTTTTGCGAAGTATTAGATGCTAAAATTAAGAACCATTTCAGACGAAATCCTGATGAACGCTGTGACTGAATTTTAGATCTTGGTTCACTATATGTTCGGAGATATGATCTGTGCAAATTAGGGTTTTTGTAGGCTCCCAAATTTCATCTCAAAGAGGTGACCTTGGGAAAAATGTCATAACTCTATGTCTGAGAAGCGGATTGGAATTATGTAAAAAGTGGCAGATATTGCATAGACTGTAGCTTTCTGTATATCAATTCCAGAGCCAAAGGAGGAAATAGTGACACGTGGCACACCATACAAATTCTCTCTACTAAACTAGTCCACAATTAGGTCATTGTGAGATATTGGGCATAACTTTGCCTTAAAGAATCCAAATTGGGTCAGACCTATACCATTGGAAATAATACGTAGGGGGATACTACACGATCAAAGATCACATATTGGGGATCTGGAATCATAGAAAAAAATAGAAAAAAACTAGATCAAGTGCAAATATAACCATTGGGATTATTTAATTGAATATTAATCTATTTTCAAATAAGATAAAAACTTTTTTAAAAATTATTATAACCCTAATAAAAGATAGTTGTTGATAAAAAGTAATAAATAAATAGATAAACAAATAAATATATAAACATTTAATTAAATTTAAAAATTAAATAATATATTATACCATTAATAAATTAATTTTATTTAAATTTCCTCCCTTGGTCAAATATAGTCATTTTCTCCTAGCTGTTAGGTTGGGTTTTTTTCCCTATTTAACCTCTTCCTTGATCTATTTCTTCATCATGTCCTGAAGATGAACCACACTTGCTGGTTCGAAACGCGTCAACCAAAATCTTTGATGTGACTTTCTCAAAAAATATTTTATACATTATGATATGGATCACAGAAGCTTGAATTTGAATAGATAAAGTGCTATCAAGGGGTGTAAAGGACCAGAATTTCTAGGTTAGCAAAAAGAAAGGTGTAGCAAAGGTAAGTTCCAGGTAAGTATATTATTTATATGCATGTTCATCTCTTAATTGCATTAGGTTCTTTGTATTCTAATTTGTTGTTTTTGTTTAGCACTAACATATGCTCTGTAGGATGAGGTAAGTTTTGCTATTATCATGTCATGGGTATTTCCTTGAAGACTCTTTACAGGTATTATATATTCATCAAGATAAGACTCAATATATAATCGAATGTTCTGAAGAGTGAGAAAGGGTAGCATGACAAGAGTAGTAATCAAGGTGTAGAACAACAGCAAGAAGTTCACCACATGAAGTCTTCAAGTGGGCAGCACTGCATAGAGTCATTGTAAAAGTATCATTGTACAAAGTCATTGTAAAAGCATCATTGTAAGATTTGTACAGGTGTCTATTTGCCAGGAGTTGAAGAGGTAGTGTCGGGAGTTCTAGGATCATCATTAGGTGGTTGTGTCATAGTTGGGGTTATGGTCTAGTGTGTCTTCTTCTTCTACATCATTCTATATCATTGTAAAGTGGACCATTTTCCCTGGTACGAGAGTCCATTCTTCTTTTATTCTTCTATAAGGTGGTAGGGTGGTGCTAGGCTGGTGCATGAAATCACCAAAAGGTTCAAGCCTGTGAAAACTTCAGGGTGGTAAGGTGGTGCTAGGGTGAGTTGTAGCTCATTGGGTGTTGGGACATCCGTGTAGTTGACTACTGAAGAATCTAGGGTGTTGGAGCATCCATCTAGTGAGAGCTGGAGAAGAATTATTTTCTAGATTCTAGGAAGTTGAAGCTTTCTTTCCAATTGGAGTTGAAGATTAAAGAATTATTAGAAAAGAGTTCAAGTGGTTTTTGTCCTGGAGGGGGTTTCAACCTTAAAAAATATGTGCATTTGTGTTCCTTTTGTTTACTACTATCATTGTACAAACATTGATAATAAATGAAGATTAACTAATGCTCTAAAATATTAATAATAATACTAATTGAAAGGAATACTGATTCACCCTCACCCTCTTAGTATTTCCAACACTCAATAGTGTTATCATAGAAGTCCACTTTAGGTCTATGAATGAGCAACCAATCCATGCCTAAAATCATATTATATGAACCTAAAGGAAGCACATTTATATGTGTTGACGTAGGCATACCATTTAACTGAAATGCATAAGATCTCACCTAATGATGAACTCTTCTCTTGGTATCTATAGCCAATCGTAACAACCAAGATCCTACATGCACTTCTTATTCAAGCAACACTTATCCACTAGGCCAGGACTGATATAACTATAATTAGATTCGGGATTAATCAAAATCGAAACAAATTGATCATAAAGGTTACCTTCCATCTCAATAATAAATCCTTGATGGTCAACTTGCCTATTATCCACCGTTACATAATTTCGAGGAATAATTTGACCAAAAACCCTAGCTGTCTATGCCTCCTTAGCACTATAAATCTGAGATTTTCCACCCTCGTGTGATGGGCACTCATTCATGCGATGCTCTCCACCACAAGCCCAAGACCCTAAAGGTTTCTTTCCATCTCCATTATTCTTCTCCTCATGATGAAATCCATATCCTCTGCAACTGCATTGAACTTATTATAGGGTGTGTTACACTAAAATTTGTCACCATGACTATTTGCAGTTAGTATGGCTCCATCAACAGTCATACTATCCTCCTTGGCAAGCCTCATACCTCTGCTCTCCATGTCAAACTTCAAGAAAGAGAGAAAGTCTTTAAAAATATATTTATCTCTGGGTACGCAGTTTCTCTCAGCCTTACCTGTGTGTACGCAACCCAAGTTCATAATACCTGTGTACTTGCACGCTCTGTATGTAAAGGGGTGGGTGCGTACTCCTGTAAAGGTCAAAAGGCGCGAGTTTCATCTTAAAAAAGTTACTTGTGGTCAAATCTAGAGCATTCCAGAAGATGGTTTGATGTGTATTAAGCGCCTCCAGATGGTTCATGTATCCCTATGAAAGAGGAACTTATCCCATCAAGAGAGGAGCTACCCCATCCAAAGAGGGGCTTATCTCATTGATGGTGGACCTGATTAACTTCCTCTAGAGCATTATAAATACAGGCATTGGGCCAGGAGGAGGGAGGTTGAATGCTGAAATTAGAACTTCCTTGTAGAAGCTTGTGAGGAGAGATTCCCATCCTTTATTGTTTCATTTGGAAGTGGGTGAGCTTATCAAAGTAAAGGAAAACTCTTGCTGGACCCTGGGAGGGACCTACACAACACCAAGGCTTAGGTTGTAATGGTTTCGTTTGTTTCCTATTAATACAAATAAGTCCATTATTCTCAACAATTTGTTATTAATGAGTTGTTTCATATACTCCTTGGTCTGTATGTTAAATATGTTTTATTTTATGAGATATTCAGGTGCTATTTAATCGTTTGATTGTTAGTGAATGCAGGTTCGGAGAGAAGGAGGAGCTCATCTGGATCGACGAGCTGGACTACTACAACAGCGTTGGACTACAGGTAGGATCTAACACTTGAATTCTTATATGGTAAATGCATATTTAGAGAAGGATTGCTCTTAATTGTCTTGTTTGTCAGTAGAAAGCCTTAAGCTTCTAGGGAGGTTGGTTTTGTCCGCAAAATTAACTCTTTCCGCATGACAAATTGGCGACTCCACTGGAGAACTCCATTGATGTGAATGATTTTTCCTTTGTGTGAAACTTTGATCTGAGAAAAGTCATTTCTTTTCTAGTTTTTGGCTTTTTGACTGTGTATTTGGGTGGGCTAGCTTAGAGTTAAGTTAGATTTTAGTTTTTCTTGGTTTTTCCAGTAGTACGCACCCTCTAAGTTAAGCACAGTGCATACCTGTACGCACTGCAACTTTGTACACAGAGCGTGCAAGCACCTGTGCAAATAGGCTGCCTGCGTACCTTGTCAAAAATTGAGAAAATTTCAATTTTTCCATTTGTCCTCTTAGATTTTGTCTTTAATGAGTTTTTACTGCCCAGATCCACTGGTTATCTATCAGAGATCTTCACCTGAACTTGTTCCGTTAGCGTCAAGAGTTTTAGTGAAATTCATAGAAGTTCTAGCCCTAGGGTTTGATTTTTGCATTGGTCCTGTAGTGACTTTGACTTTAGAAGTTGTGAAACCTTGGATCTCTCTAGTTTTAACAGTCTTCTTAGGAGTCGGACCTGTCATAAAGTTTACCTGTGTGAGCAACCTACCTTTGTGTTGTCTCTTTGCGGAATTTTGAAGAAGCTTGTTGATTGAAGTTGTGAATTTCATTCTTAAGAAAAAGAACAAAAGAGTTTGATTTTTGTTTTTGATTGGTTTATGATTCTGCATGAGCTGGTCCTTGGTTTGATTGTTGTCGAGTAAAACAACCTGGAATTATCTTAGTAGACTTTTGCCTCGTTAGATTTACTTTTAGGTAAATTTCCTTTTAATTTGCTTTTGAGTGAGTGTTTCATAGATTTTTATAAATTTTGAAATTGCTTTTGTTAGAATAGTTTTATATGCTTTGTTAAATAGGAAAAAATACAAAAACATCTCCTTGGAAAAGTTTGTTTTAAGTAGCATTTGAAGTTTTTGAAAGAGAAAGGAATTTTCGTGCAAGTAATGAGTGGTCAT
>APFE030963232.1:4583-19697 GCA_000404065.3 Pinus taeda | reverse complement strand
GCTCTAGAAGTGACCACAAGTAACTTTTTAAAGATGAAACTCGCGCTTTTTGACCTTTACAGGGGTATGCACCCATCCTTTGGTTTACAGAGCGTACAAGTACGCAGGTACAGGGTGTTTGGAGTGCGTACACGCAGGCAAGGTAGAGAGAACCTGCGTACCAGAGATAAACATGTTTTTAAGTGACTTTCTCTCTTTTTGAAGTTTGACATGAAGAGCAGAGGTATTAGGCTTGACAAGGAGGATAATATGACTATTGACGGAGCCATATTAACTGCAGATAGTCATGGTGACAAATTTCAGTGTAACAAACCAATCAATGATGATAGGAGAGGAACCATGGGAAGATTATCATCATAGTTCCCATCTTCCAGATGACATTGAAGATTATTCGAATGAACTAAACCACCCATTAGTCGTTGATTTCCTATCAAATTCGGTTTTCATAGACACAATCGAATATGAGTGAAACCTGTCAAATATTGAAGAAACGATTTCTATTAATATTTCGACCAAGCCTAATATTGTAGAGAATATTCATGTTGGAAAATCTTGTTCTCCATCAGAACTTGATAATTATCGTGCTCCCTTTTGTGAATTTAGAGATATCTTTGCATGGTCTTATGAGGAGAGGCTAAGCATTGACTCAAGTATTGTTGAACACGAAATAAAAATGTGCCCTAATATCAAGCCAGTTTGATAGCGATTGAGACCTGTTCATCCAAAGAAAGCTACTGCAATTAAAGAAAAGGTTGAAAAACTTTTGCGGTATGGTTTCATTTACCCTATTCATTTTACTGACTGGGTTTCCAATATTGTTCTTATCATGAAAAAGCAAGGAACAATACGAGTGTGCATCGATTATAGGGATGTAAATCAGGCATGTCCAAAGGAAAATTATCCTACTCCTTTTATCGACCAGATTATTGATGAATGTGTCGCATGCGAAATATTTCATTGATGGATGGTTTTTTTCGCTACAATCAAATCAATATACGCCCACAAGACCAATCGAAAACAACTTTTATTTGTCCATGGGGCACATTCTCCTATAAGAAACTCCCATTCGGTTTGAACAATGTTGGGGCTACATTTTAGAGGGAAATGAATTATGCCTTCCATGATATCAAGAACATTGTTCAACCTTACCTTGATGATTTACCTGCTCATTCTTGAAAGCGGATTGATCACCTGCAACACTTGAGAGAAATATTTTTACGATGCCGACACTACAAGATTCGACTCAATCCACACAAATGTGTGTTTTGTGTTGGTTCTGGTCACTTGCTTGGATTCGTAGTGTCTAGAGAAGGGATTTGACTGGATCCATTAAAGGTTCATGAAATTTTGGATTTTCCTCCACCTTCAAATATTTTACAGTTACAGAGACTCTAAGGGAAAGAGCAATTTCTGAGGAGGTTCATTCCTAATTACACTGAGATGGCTAAATTTTTTACACTTCTTTTGAAAAAGGATATACCCTTTCATTGGATCAAGTCACGCAAGCTTCCTTTGACGCTCTTAAAGATACCCTGATTAGAACTTCATTAATGTATTCTCCAAATTACCAAAATGACTATTACTTGTATCTCGCCATTGTAGATACAACCATTGGCATGGTTTTAGCCTAGGAAGAAAATGGATTGAACATCCTATTTATTACTTGAGTCGTAATCTCAACAATACAGAAAGTAAGTTCTCTTATATTGAAAAACTAGCTTTGGCAGCTATGCAAGCTATTCAATGATTTCACCACTATATCCTGTTACGAAAAATAGCTGACATTTGAGATTACAACTCTATGACATACATTTTGTCACGTCAATTGCTGGGGAGAAAATATTAAAAATGGATAGTTATTCTACAGGAATTTGATTTGGAATTCATCAAGCCCAAATCAAAGAAATCACTAGTTTTCGCAAAGTTACTATGTGACCTTCCCTCGACCTCCATCGATTCAACATTTGAACCATCAACTATGGATGTGTCTTTGTTTCTAATTTCATCATCTGACGCATGGTATGGAGATATACTGATCTATCTCTAGACCGAAAATTTCCGGCAAGATGCCTCTTGCTCGCAACAGTGGCGTATTCATTACCATGCCAAAGATTATCTGATCATTGGCGACACACTTTATCGTCGTGGTATTGTTATGGTTTTACGGAGGTGCCTCATGCATGAGGAGGGCGAGAAAGAATTGAATGATTTCCATTCCGGTTCCTATGGTGGACAATTATCTAGATATGCAACCGCACAAAGGATTCTTTGTGCTGGTTACTTCTGGTCAACTATATTTAAAGATTGTATTATTGGTGTCAGAAGTTGTCACGCATGCCAAATATATGACTGAAAAACCAGATTACCACCTGCACCACTACATCCAGTCATCATTGTTGGCCCATTTGCTAGATGGGGCATTGACTTTATGACATGTAACCCCACCTCGTCCGGGGGGCATGGGTATATTGTTGACTATTTTACCCAATGGACCGAGGCGATGCCAACATTGAACAACAGTGGTGAAACGGTTGCTCTTTTCTTTTTTAACCATGTGGTTGCTTGGTTTGGTGTACCACAAGCCATAGTTACATATCATGGGTCACATTTTTGCAATCACATGATGGTTGAGTTGACTACTAAGTTAGCACTGTCACATGATAGTTCTACCCCGTATTACCCGCAAGTGAATGGACGAGTTGAGGCCATCAACAAGTTCCTGAAGCGGATGTTGCAAAGGATGATAGGGGTTCATAAAAGAAACTAGCACTTAATCTCGTACTCTGCCTTGTGGGCATATATAACCTCAGTGAGAAATGTAACTAGATTTACACTCTTTCAATTGGTGTATGGTTTGGAAGCAATCTTACCGATACAATGTGAAATTTCATCGCTTAAACTCGTAATTGACCTGTTACTCGACACTTATGAAGAAGAAGCATGTTTCTTGGAATTAATCCATCTGGATTAAACCCGTCGTGATGTCGCACTGGCTAACGAAGCGCATAAGAAATGTATTAAGGTGTAATATGATAGGAATGTGAAGCCTCATATCTTCTCAAAAGGAGACCTGGTCCTGCTTTACGATCAGGAAGCTGATAAACTTGGAGCAGGGAAATTTGAACCAATGTGGATGGGTCCTTATGTTGTTAAGCATGTTCGGACAAAAGGAGCCTACGAGTTAGTAGATTATGATGGGATTCCATTATCGTAGCCCCGAAATGGGTTGTACCTCAAACGTTACTATGCTTGATTAAATGTAGTAAAACTGACTGTATATATGCTTTCATTGCATGTGTGTGTGTGTGTTTTAAAGATTTTTATCTGGTTGGTAATCCACTTTGTATTTGTTGCAGATGTTGGAGTCTTTGGAAGCTTTTGTTGGTTATGCCGATGGTGCTAGTCGCAGTACATAGAATTTATCTTTTGTGGCAAGGGATATTTTTGCTCCAAGTGGCAAGTTAGTGAGTTTCCAAGGGATTTGTATTAGTCGATCAACAAACAATATCATTGAGTATAGTGCATTGATTGAACTACTCTCTGATGCCATTTCATTTCGAATTCTCCGAATCATCGTTAGGTTGGACTCACAACTCATTGTACTACAACTAACAAACATTTATACTATTCAAAATCCAACAATTGTTTGAATGTTCCTTAGAGTTCGTATTTTGAAAAAACGTTTTGAACACATTCAATATCAACACATTTCCAGAAATCTTAACATGTTAACTGATTGTCTAGTGAATTATGTGTTGAATAGACATTTGCGACGCATGTAAAAATAGTATTTTCAATTCACATGATCACATCATCAATTGAATAGGATTGCATATAACCATAAAAAGTCCTAAGAGTAAAATAGATAGGTGTTAAAAAAAAAAATTACAAAATTTGTGCCCAAGACACATTTGGTCATCGAACCCAAAAACTCAAAAATGCATACAAAACATCCTAAGTAGATCTAGTGGTTCTCATGGTAATAGGTCACAGCATATGCTATCATGCGTAAAAGCCTAGCCCAACAGTGAGGAACACCAATAGTGTGGCATTGCAGCCTCATAGGTAACTCCTCGATCTAGATATCTGGAATACCAAGGGTTAATCCCTCTATGTGATCCTGCAACTTTGCTAAGGTCTTTGTTACACAAAAAATTGTCACCATGACTTTCTACAGTTTGTGTGAGTCCATCAATACTCATACATACCTCCTTTGTGAGTCTTAAACCTCAGCTCCTCATGTCAAGCCTTGAAAATGGGAGAAAGACCTTAAAAATATCTCAAATCCTGGTTTCACACTTTCTCCTAGCATTGCCTGAGGTGCCGCACCTAATGGTCATGTTTCCTACGAACCTGACCGCTCTATATATTGAGTAATGGGTGTGAATCCCTGTAAAAGTTAAAAAGGCATGAGTTCATTCTTAAAAACTCATCTTGGGTCACTTCTAGACACTTCTAGAAGGAATATTACACTGGTAAGTCTACTCCACCTTGGTTCATCCATTCCATAACTAAGGGAGCTAAATCCATGATATGAGGTGCTTATCCCATTGAAGGAGGAACTTATCCCTTCAATGGTGGACCTGCAACTTCCTCCATTTGCACTATAAATTCATGCATTGAGCTAGTTGTAGGGGAGGTTGAAAGCTGAAGATTCTTGAGGGTAAATGTTGCTGAAAACTAGGCTTCCGTTTTGAGCTTGTGAGAGGAGAGATCACATACCTTTCATGTCATTTGGGAAGTGAGTGAGGCTTTTCAAAGTAGAGGAGACTCCTACTGGACCCTGGAAAGAACTTATGCAACATCAAGGCAAAGGTTGTAAGGTTCTTTTATTCATAAAGTTAATACAATCAAATTTGTTTTTCTCAATGAACTATCTCTAATGGTTTATTTTATGAGCTCCTTGATCTTCATAATGAACATGTTCTGTTATATGCAGGTATGCTTTGATGTGTGCTTGTTTGTGTATGCAGGTTATTAAATGAGAACTGCTTGAAGCTGTTGGGATAAAACTGCCTCAAACAAGCATTGGACCGAGGTAGTGTCTATTACACCTCTTAGTATTCATTAATGAATTGAAACATGTTTAGAGAAAAGTATATTTGCTTGTACTCTTTGTTGCTAGATATCGTTAGATACTAGGGAGATCGGTCTTGTCCGCAAGAACGATTTATCCGGCCAACACCTAGCTTTGAAAATAGTCTTGCACACACCGGAGGGTTCGATTGATACCTGGTGATATCCTGACTTCAAGTCGATCTTGCTGAAATATTTTGCCCCCTTCAGTTGGTCCAGAAGGTCATCAATCCGTGGGATCGGGTACCTATTCTGAATAGTGATATTGTTCAACACATGATAGTCAATACAGAGTCTCCAACTCCCATCCTTCTTCTGTACCAACATGATCGAGATCCCATAGGGTGATGAGCTCTGTCGGATGTGACCTTGATTGTGAGAATAATGTCTGCAAAATCACATAGAGAATCATTTGTCGATGCGTTTCGAACCAACTAGTGTGGTTCATTATCAGGACAAGTTGGTTCGAAATGCATCAACGAATGATTCTCTATGTGATTTTGCGAATATTATTCTCACAATAAAAGTATGGATGTGACCTTTCTACAACAGCTCCTAAATCTGCCTCTTGATTTCATCGTTCTCTAGAATGGAGCACCGATAGATTGGTCCATTGGGCAGCGACGCACCTAGGTTCAGATCGATGGAGTGCTTGACCTGATAGTGGAGAGGCACCCCTATGGGGGAGGTGAAGATGTCCTCGTACTCCTCCACGACCTTGTCCATCTGTTGTTGTCATGCAGAGGGGTCCTCTCTGGAAATGAGCTTACCACATTGTTTTGTAGTAACCAAAGAGATGGTGGCAGGCGTGCTACCTTTGGTATCCTGTACAACATATTTCCCAAAGTAACAATAACAACACGAGGCCTTGACTCATACACATAATGTCACTTCCATAAGTATGGTTGGCCTAATAATACATCACAAACAACAAGGGGAGCAACGTCACATAATACCTTATCCGTGAAGGGCTTGATTCTATATGGAAGGTGACACGCTGGCTCACGCGAAGATCCCCTCCTTGGTGAAGCCATTTGAAGGTGTATGGTTGTGTATGTGTTGTGGTCACTAAGCCCAACCACTTCATGACCTATGGTGAAATGAGGTTCTTTTGGCTCCTGCTGTCAACAATGAACTGCAGCGGGGAAACCTTTACCCACATCTCGGAGTGGAAGAGGTACTCCTCCTCCTCTGGATCTTCGGGTTCCTTCTTCTGGATCTTCGTGGTGGCAACAATGGCGTTGGGCTCTGCATCAATAATATGCTTCCCTTTTTCATTCCCCTTATCAGTTCCTGACTCAGAGTCGGAACATGCATCTGATTCCAAAGCCTTTAGCTTGGCCACCAGTGACTGCTTGGCCCGACACTCACTTGTGTTGTGAGTGGAGCTCTTATGGAACTCACACCACTTTCATGTGTCCTTCTTCAGCTCGTGGTGTTGTTCTTTGCTTATGGATTTGGCGGGTTGTCCTGGGCTACCCCACCTTTGCTTTGTCCTTTGTTCTACAATTTGGGGGTACATTTCCCTTGCTTCGGATTTGCAGATCCAAATTCTTGCTTCTTTTGTTTAAACTTTTGCTCGATCTTGACAACATATTAGTATGTTGTGTCGAGCGAGGAGATGTTTAGGAACTCCATCTCATCCTGGATGTACCTGTGTAGGCTGCTGCGATACTTGAGAACCAAATGGTTCTCAGAATCCTTGATACCCAACTTTGTGCGAAGGGTATGAAAAACATTGGTAAACTGTAGTACATCTTGGTCCCTTCCCTGTCGCAGTGTTGTCCACTTTATGTATTTATCCTCATAGCTCCCGATAGGGTAGTACTACTCCTTGATGGCATCCTAGAATGATTTCCAAGTGGGTGTTGCTGAAAACAGTGAGTTCGTACTTTCATCCTCCTGCTCACAGTAGGTTCCCCACCAATCCATAATGTGGGGGGATGCTTTAAGAAATGCAAAAGTGATATTTTCCTGGCTGGAAAAATCATGAATAGAAAAATATCCTTCTAGTAGATTTAACCATTTATCTACAGCATCTGCATCTATCTGACCCTCAAATATTGGAATGTCAAATTTAACGTGTACCTTAAGGTGTGGCACTTCTAGAGTAGCTGTCGGAAGTAGATGCGTCGCCCTTGGGTGGGCAGCCCTTGAAGGATCTGGACAAAATTGTCCATCATCGCATTCCTTTGTCACTCGAGGGCTTCTTCGAGCAAGATTTTGATAGGATCTCTTGCCCCCTCAGCTTTGTTTTCATCCACCATGGGAGGCCTTCGAGATCTGCAAGGCTATTGCAAAGGTTTGACCAGTTCAAGCCCTAACTCCTTATATCCCGACCTCGTTGTGGATATGCAAAGAAAAACAGAGAAAGAGCAGACCGCCCTGATACCACTGATCCGAATTTAAATAGGAATGCAAAAAATTACAAATATAACGATAAATATAAATATGCAATAGAAATAACACTTCATTTCATTAATATCAAATACTAAAATATGCTTACAAACAGAATGGAAATAAGACTAGCTCGGGTCATGGTAGCTTATCTCTGAGAAGAGATGTGGCAGCTACATGCCTCCAAACTATGTTACAATGAGTCTCAAAGGCCTATTTATTATTTAGAAACAATAGAAAACCCTAAACATCCAAAAACCTAACCCTAGGATATGAAGTGCCAAAACGGTGGGCCCCGTTTGGGTAAATTGGTACATCAACTTCCCGGGGGTCGTAACTTTGGCATACGATCTCCGTTTGGCTATCATAATACCTCGTTTCTAAGATATCGAAGAGAAACGAAAATAAAAACAAATTTTCAAGCCACTTTAATATGATTTTAGTCTCTCAATTTTCCCTAAAAACTCCATTTAGGGCCTTAAAACGACTTCAGAAGTCCAAGACCCAAAAAATTGTCAAAAATAGTAAACTATGCTACAATTAAGGAAACCAAAAAACAAAAAGAGACAGTGCTGGGGGTCCAAGTGGAATAGGTAGGTGGCCACCAATATCCACTTGGATCATTCCTCCCCCCTTAGAAATCAATGGTTTCCATTGCGTTGAGTTCCTCCATTAGATGAGGAAACTTCTGCTAAACTTGGTCCCTGGTGAGCCACTTTCCCTAGTGAGCCACTTGCCCTAGTGAAGGAGTTGGCCTGCTTTGATAACTAGATATAGTTGGATCTTTTGTTGTCAGGTGTTATTGATCTATGTGTCCATGATCCGATCAGTTGTGGCATGTTCCATGCAATCTCGATTTAACTCTGTAGGTGTGAATTATTTTGTAATATCTAAGGTGTCTAGCAATGGTGGGAAGTATGTTCGAAGGCGGTCCATATTGAACACTGGGTGTAGGCCAAGGAATGGGGGAATGTTGATCTCAAATGCATTGTCTCCCACCGCCTTGGTAATGGTGTAAGGACCATATCAGAGTGGTCTGAGTTTCTGATAGGCTCTGGTAAGCCGTTCCTTTTGCAAATGCAACCAGACTTTGTCGCCCAACTAAAACTTGTGTGGAACCCGATGCTGATCATGTTGCTGCTTGTACTTGGCATTTGATTTCTCCAAAATGCCATAGACCTACTGGCAGATATGTTGGATGTGCTCAATGAAGTTGTTTGCTTTATCAGTTTCGGACTGGACATGAGCCGAATTTGCATGAGTAGCTGCAAATGGAATGGCCACATCAATGGGACATAGTGGCTGGAATCCAAGCCCACCTAAAAAGGGTTGTGACCAGTCGAGATGTGGAGTGCTCGGTTATAGCTATGTTGGACATAAGGGAGGATCTCATCCCATGTGCGTGGATTCTTTGAGTTGTACATGCACAAAATGTGTACAATCATCCTATTGATGACCTCTGTTTGGCCATGAGTTTGGGGATGGTAAGCTATGGACTTAGTGAGCTTGGTGTCCAGCATCAACCAGAGACTGGACCAAAATGTACTGAGGAACCTGTTGTCCTAATCTAAAATGATAGATTGTGGGATCCCAAAGTGTACCCACACTCATTCAAAGAAGAGTTTAGCAGTGGCTTTCGCTATGGTATTCTTCTTGCAAGCTGCCATAATGGCCATCTTCTAAAATCTGTCGACGACTACAAAAACAGTGTCATTGCCATGCTTAGTAGAAGGAATGCTCAACATGTAATCCATGGAGATGGATTCCCAAGGTCACCTAGGGGTAGGCAGCAGAGTATAGATTCCTTGCTTCTTGATGGTCGGTTTGGCAATGGCGTAGGCAGTGTAAGATCTAATGTACTTCTCAACATCATGTTGAAGATTCGACCAATAGAAATACTTCTACAATACTGCCACCATTTTCTCAACCCCGAAATGATCAATGGCCTGACTGTAGTGTGCTTCCCAAGTCATCTTGTCACGATCTCTTGAAGGAACACAAAGGTGTCCCAGGTGGCATAATAGGGCATCCTGGAGGTGAAAATATGGAACTTGCTAACCCTCCAAGAGTGTCTGGTATGTGTGGCTGAATTTTGGGTCGTTTTTGTAGAGAAGTGGCCAATCATAAGTCTTGTGCCCACAAGAGTTGAGCACGGTGGTTAATGCCATGATCAGTGGTCAGTTGAGGCAATCTGCAACATTATTGGTGATGCCCTTCTTATACTTGATATTTAAATGAAATTGTTGCAGGTATGTGGACCACTTCTGTTAACGATCATTCTACAACTTCCCTTGCATCTATATGAACTGCAGGGTGTTAGGAACGGGATCCCCCAAGAATAGTTTTTGGGCTAAAAGCCCATGTTTTGGGTCAAATTTTATAATAAACTTGTAAAGACTCCGCATTTTGTGGTCACAGAGCGCGAAGGTGTCAGGAGTCATAAAGGGTTGTCTGCCATTATTTTTGTAAAGTAAAGTTGGTTGTAAAAGATCTACCCATGGTCCGTGGACCATGGGATTGTATAAAACGAGCTAAGTAAGTAAGCTCTAGGTAGTTCAGATAAGTCTTAGATAGTCATAACTCTGAATTAAGAAGTCTAAGTTTCAAGTCGTAGTGTAGGTAGAGGCTTGGCAACTGAGTATGCAGAGGCCTAGGGTAGAAGTTCGCAACTGAGTGCGCGGACCCCTACAACTATGTGAGGAGGGTGGATAGATTCTGTAATCGTTTGAAGATATCAATAAAGAGAAGTATTCTGAAATTTCTGTGTCTTTGTTCCTATTAATGCATCTTGTCATATTATGTATGAATTTCCTTCATAATGCTTATGTGATGTGCGAAGGTGTGTAATTATGTTGGATAACTGAATGAAAATAAGAATATCTATTTACGTGGTGCCAACTGTGAGTATCTAATAAGATAAGTAAGACACTTAGACTAGTTTTGGAATCTACAGAGTACACTGCACAACCAAGCGAAAGTACCTAAGCCGCAAGTTAGGGCTATGCAAAGGTCGATCGTACATTTTCGCAAAGGTACTAATGATCGGAGTATAGGGCTAGTATCTCAAGCCCTAGAGCTAAGTGACCTACGTGAAAGCATGAATAAGAAGAATAAACCAACACCAAAACCATCTCAGGGTGCAGAAACTTGGTTCCAGCATCCCCCCATACTGCTTCGGGTGAGACTTCAGTCCGCGCTCCGTGGGCTGATGCCGAAAGGGCCAGTAGTGTAGGGATTTGTTTGGCTAACTAACGTTGAACCTGGGTCAGGCCCCAACAAGCCAATAGAGATCCACAAAATATTTTTCTGCTCCTTTCCGATTGATCTTTATGAGTGGATCATGAAGCTAGAAGATAGCCAAGGAAGGTGGAAAATTGATGGTCCTATTGTTTGGACCCCGGAGTTAGTGCGGAAATTGGAAGCATCTGAGGATAAGATGACTCGCGCTATCGATCATTGGCTCGATCATGTCATAAGAGGATTTGTGACTGAATTTGTAGCTAATACCTCAGTCAACTATAGTGAGGCAGAGTGGCGTTTTTCCAAAGGACCATGAGATAAGTACATGAAATCTTTGAATACCTAGATTAAAATTTTATTGTGCGAAAAGCGGGTTATGCAACTACCTTGACGTTTGGGGCTACATGAAGCGGAAAAACTTACAAGAATGAAGGGAAAAAGGGTCCTGAATGTAGCCAATTGATTTCACCTCCACGAGGTGATGAAGAGGGAGTAGCGCAGGCTTCTCAGTGAAGTGTTATTCAGTTAATAAGACAAGGATTCCCATGGCTGCCACCTCCACCCACTCCACCTCCAACTTGACCACCATCACCTGCGACTTCACCTATACCACCTCCACCTCCACCGCAGTTCAGTATGGAAAACTCAGTGAATATGCCTTTGTTCAAAGGCTTGGGAAATGAGGACTTGAACCAATTCTAGTTCGTTGTGAAGGAAACCCTGGTTAGTGCTCTACAAGATCGCGCACTAACCTTGTACATCAAGTACTCTAATGATAACCCGAATGCTTGAGTCGCAGACATCCAGACAACACTAAATAAAGAATTCAGTAGGACTAAATCTGAGGCATAGTCTATTATGGGGTTCAAAGAAATCATGATGCAACCAGGCGAGACACCTTGGGAATTATATCAGAGGTTGAAGTGTAAAATCCGCAAAGCTAACATGAACTTAACAGATAGACAACATCATGAATGGTTTGTGGCTTCACTCTTGCCTCACCTGAGGGTTGCGTTGTCACAACAAAATATAACAACTCAGGCAGAGGCCTTGGGGATTGCAAGAGACTACATGAAACACCGATGCAAGATCCAAATCTAGGGGTTCAGTAGATCCACACGCGGTTGAAAAATCTTTTCCTTGAGATGCAAAGTTTGAAGTAGGACAAAACAATTCGACTAGAGGTGCATGAAGAGGTATGGTTCTTGAAATGCAAGAGTCAGGGGCATGACAAAGACCATTGCCCGATCTTTGCGAACTACATTGCAGGAGGGGGACGAATGCCTTTGAGACCGGAGGCTTAAGCAGGACCAAGCGCGGGGCCTGCATTGTGGTGTGCTATATTTCAGGTAGCATGAAAGCATGCCACGGATAACTATCATTTGTTGCAAAAGTTTGTATAGACACCGCAACAATTGTTCTACAACTTTTGTAGGTCGGTAGGACATGATGATCATAATTGCAAAAACTATGAATTGATGATGGATAGAACTCCTGCCTATTGGGTACAGGCAGAAACGTGGCCCCCTGACCAGAGCATGGGGATGGTGCAGACAGTCGTTCATGGGCGCAGACGAGGTTGAGGCGGAGGAGGACCTGGCAGAGGTTGCAGATAGTTGATCTGTTACAATTGTAGAGGTCCAGGACACTATGCCCACAATTTCACTAACCCTACACATCCATCTTGCAAGTATTGCACTCTGGTTGATCATGAAACAGAAGATTGTCCTACATTGATAGCAAGGATACGTGACAAAGGGGCGATACTGTTGAGGGATTTTATCCCCTAGGGCTTTTGGATGGAACCCTAGCAGACTGAAAGTTGTCTAAACAAAGAAACATGCACACACACAGCCATTATGCTAGAAAAAGCTATTTCTAAGGTAAGAAGGACGTACCTCAGGTCCTACGTTCGGGTAGTTCCTCAAGGGTCCAAACCCTTCTTCACGTCCCTTTCGCTCCTTTGCCTTGCAAAACCAACAATTCCAAAGAATGCAGCAGTATATGGACAAAGATTTATACAAAAATCATCTTTATGTTATACAAGAAAGGAGTTAGTTATGAACTTTTAGACATCCATCCATACATGAAATTCAAACATGAACCTTATTAACATAAAGAAGAAGCATATCGGGAATCAAGACGTGTTTATTAGACAAATAGAATAGTACAAAAAAGAGCAATATCACCTGAACCACTTCTGCAGGCTCAAAGCTCAGCCTCCTTCTGGATCCGTCCCGCCTCAAGCCTCTAGTAGGTCTCCTTCCAATACTTACTCCAAGATGTCATAACTAAGGGATGAACATCAAATCACAAGGAAACAAGGGTTTCCTGTACAAAATGGGGGAAATGCAGAAGGCACAAGGGTCTTCAGACCTGATCAGGGGGAAATCTTAGTATAATAACCTTTCTCTATACTCTCCTCTCCCTTAGGCCTCCCTTTTGGTGTCCTTTTATACCAATTCCAAAGTAGTTTTTTAGTTAGGAATTGGTTAGGGACAGTTGAGGCCATGGGCACTAACAGGTGATCAGCAGGTAAAACCCGCGATCTTCGCCCGACAATAAGGAGTTTTATATATTTTTAAGTGTTTTAATACATATACGCGGGTTGGGTATATATGAACCTACGTGCACACGCGTTTAACTCAGGGCAATGTCGCGTACAGGGAATAAAACACTGTTTTTTAGATTTTGGACCAAGTCTGGAAGGAGGGGTTTCCCTAGGCCATGAGTGCAGCATCATAAACCATAATAGTGAGATTTGGAGCTATAACAGATGCCCCCTAATATATGAGGTCAGAAGGGGTACATGATGGCCGAAATGTATTAAGCAAGTACATGGAAAAGAGACTTGCCAAAAAGCGAGGAGTACTTCACCAGAATTCAGCCTGCCAAGCCACAAAAGAAGATAAAAAAGAAACACCGTCTGAGGCGGGCATACCCATGCTCAGGGAAAGAAAAGCATGTCCGCATATCAAGTACAAGCGGATCCACTAAGTATACAAGTATAAATGACTGGAAAATACATAATGGATCATCTGATCATGATCGAACAAGTACATGTCTGAATATCACATATAAACTATCAATGATGCTGGAAGATACAACGGATCATTGATATCAAACACTGATCCCAAGAGGTACCAACTAAACATGATGGATAAGGATGGTACTGTACTGCAAACTCAGGTGCCAGCATATAGAATGTCGCCATGAATGACTGCAACATATAAAGTGGAATGGTATCAACGAGAAACAACAGGAGCAACTGTCAAGTGAACCAATGAATGCTGATACAACCTGAGGTCTTCACCGACCGTCGTGGTACATTTCTACACCATGGGAATAAATGATCTGAAGTCGACCATGTGAGAAATTGTCTGATTACCGGTCATTGATGTATACCATTAACAAACGTGAGACTACTCACCGATAATGATAATGAGCGTCAAGGTACGCAGTACAAACTAACAAGTGTGAATAAATGAGATGAAGTCGAACACCTGTAAGAATCTATTGATAAGGAGACAATGATGGTTTCCCACTGTCGATAGCGAAGGATCTACCACTAATGACTGCAAACCCCAAAGTACTGCCAAATGGACTCTAGATCTTTTCCCCAGAGCAATGAGTCGGAGTCGATAGGGAAAGATCCGCTAGAAGGAAGGAATTAAGGCATCCTTCATCAATCTAGAGCGAGTGTAACCCGTAAGCCAATAATGTGGAAGGAATCGGACGAAGAAAGATGTAGTAACCGAACCGAGGTATGTTTCCGGTGTACACAAGATGTAGCTAGCGCACGGCAGAAACCCTCTAAACCAACCAATAATGAAAGCTAACACAGAGGCGGGGTATCCACCAATAGGGTCAAATGGAAACAAAGGCACCGCACGAATCCCAATGTGTGATAATGTGAGCTGACGTCGAACACAAGGGAAACCACTCAGTCAAAGACCCATGATACTGATCAATGTTGAGTATAAGGTAACCTATCAATAATGAAAATAGGGCCAGGGTGCAACTCTAGGCCTGCCCTCAGAGCAAGATGTCGTCGTCGATAAGGACAAGACCCGCCAGCAAAGAAGTCAATGGGGACCTTCTCAAACCAGAACGAGTATAGGACCAATATAACTAATGTGATGTAAGACATGATACTGACAACCGGGATGGCTGACTGAAAAATGAGTCAAGAGACACCGCAGAGAAGCCGACTCAGGCTAACTTCCCTTGAACAAAAGAACGACTCAATGTGACTATGGTAGCATATGATGAATCTGTATAAGTTCGTCATGTAGGAGGCATGAACGAACCCTCCATATGATTGGAAGAGATAACCAATCGGGGGAGAACTGACTCAATAACAATGGTTAAGGCGAACCTAAGTCAAACTAAATCCCACCC
>APFE030963218.1:0-13054 GCA_000404065.3 Pinus taeda | reverse complement strand
TCAATTATTAGGAATCCCCTTACATTCTTCTACTATAATTCTTGAAAAAGCTAAGTCATTTTGTCAGGCTGGAAGCTGACACTTTCAGAAGGGACCTTGTGAGAGAGGCCTTTAATCATGATTAGGGATTATCATTGATCGCCAACCATCCCCAATTAAAACCATAAATCTGGCCATTGTGCTTCATATGCTGTTGTTCAGTGACAGGTGAACAACATTAAACAAAGCCTCATAAACATTGAGGAATCCCCCTCTGGTTCAAGGGTTAGCTTGAACCTAAAGGCTGGTTGAGTTGGTTTCCTGGCGTAATTTTTGTAGCCAAGGACTCCCTACAGGAAATAGGTACAACATCTGGTGCTGTTGCCAAGGAGCGAAGTAACGAAGATATCTTTCTCCAGGGAACGATAAAGATTAGATCTATTCCTTGCTGGTGAACAAGGAGTAGGCATTTATTATTGGTTGCATTTATTTCACCTCATGACTCCACTTTTTCATATGGCGATTCCACTGGGTAACCGATCCCACTATTTCAAAATTTCAGCTGCCTTTACTGCTATGCAAGGTTCATTGATACTTGCAATAAACAATATATGTTTTTTCCTCTCAGCCGTGATAAAAAATCTAAGATGTCTACATAGGAAGTAGCTGTTAAAGTACACTTGTGAGTATAAGTTTTCCATGGGATTTAATGTTCATATTGTATATATTCTTCAGAATTTTAGCTGCTGGCAACGTGGTTTGTCAATAAATCCACTCCGCACTTGGTCACATTGGAAAGCAGATTACACCTAACAGTGTAAAATTTTCTAGTTCAGTTAGATAGAGGTGTGGGATTGATTAGCTACTTTTAGATTTAGGGTGCAAAAGATCTACAACAGTGTAAAATTTTCTAGTTCAGTTAGATAGAGGTGTGGGATTGATTAGCTACTTTTAGATTTAGGGTGCAAAAGATCTACAACAGTTTCAGTTATATTTCATGATTGCAGTATTAAGTTTGGTTTGGTTGAGTGCAATGAATTTCAAGGGATTAACTGATTGACTCCATAGCCCATGAATTAGGCACTCTTGTGCTTATTTCCACTTATAATGTCAGTTGTTTCACTTCAACAATTTTCAATTTTCAGATTTTAGAATGAATAAGTCTTTGGATTAGTGCAGGTAATATAAGTTGCCATTCACAATTGTAGATTTAATATGCAGTAGCTGGATGATGGGGATTGGCTATCCATTACATGATGGCTGATCAATGATCAATGATTTTATGGTATGACTCCATGGCCAACACATAAGGCATCTGGTCTACTAATTATCTACATCCTGCAGGGGGAAGCAGTCCCCATTAGAGCCGATGTTGTAACATATTTTGGCACACTGAAAATTAAAAGAAAATTCAGTGAGAAATTGCCACTTTCCTTCTGGGCTATATGCTAAGAGATATAATTACTATGCTTTTGAATGGTTTATTCTTTATATATATTTTAATTTTAATTTAAAATATATTATTTTTATAAAAATATAGTTATATATTTTTATGGAAATATTTACTTTAAATTAAAATTATATTATAAAAATCCGATCCTAATTGCAAACAAAGTGAGAAGGTAAACTTATGGTCCACCCCACACTCATAAGTTTAAAACCCCGCCTTTTCCCATGCCTCGAGATATGGGCACATTAATCCAAGGATTAAAAATATTTTTCCGATGCCCTAGCTCTTCCAACATTTAATTAAGTGGGGGGTCCGAAAAGCAGTTTTAATGGCACCACCTTGTAATTTCGCACTCCCCTTCCTAAAACACTTACTACTACCCCCTCCGAAAGCCATGAACTAGATTGTTATTGTTTTGACTTTTATAAATGTGGACATAATGGAATTTGATACCATTATGAAATAAATGCTATGTGGATGGGAAGTCGAATGCAAAGATAAGGTGAAACTACATTTTACAAGAAATTCATAGATGGAAACTACATTTTACAAGAAATTCATAGATGGAAGACCAAGTTGGTGAAATGAAATAAGTTTAAAATGATTTTACAACACAGATAAAATGAAATTCACGGACGCCATGAATTTATCAGAGAAAATAAAAGGGAAAATTTCATACGAAATTAATGTATAGGTGAGAACATATGGCATTCATGTAAATGAAAGAGTAAAGTGAAAATCAACACATGGTTTTGCAAAACCATCCTGGTGTTCTACAAGGGTAAAATAAATTTATAGCCATGAAATGAATTTATAGAGAAAGGTGAAAAGGAGAAACAAGCCATGGATTCATGGAAAGTGAAAACAATACACGGATTTGGTAGATGGTTTATCAAATTGTTTAAATATATATATTGAACTTAGAAATCCTTAAATTCATTTAAGAGTTTAATCAAATATTTGAAAATTTTATATTCCTCAAATATTTGTGACAAAATAAAGGATGATTAAAATCAGAAAATGACAAAAATAGAATTCAAAGGGGCAAATGGCAGACCAATCATGTTTAAAGGGACAAATAGCAGATTATGGGAAAACAACCTTTTTCCAGACCTCAAGGGAATGAAGATCAATATAAAATACCTAGCAGCAGAAGATCAACAAATTGAGGATTATGTTGCAGATTTTCAACAGGCATTCAACCAATTCTAGATCTCAAGGCAAGATACTTGCAAGCAGTTCAAATTTTCTAGCAGATAATTTAGAGACATTGTTTTATTTTTAGTATACTATTCAGGATTGTATTCCATAATTATTGTAATAGTTAGGAGAGATCTTGTCTATATATATTATTTTATTTGTAATAAACAATGTTGGCTTTTGATGTCAAGGCTCTTAAACTATGTAATAACTTCTCTTGAATAATTCTAATGAAAGCCTTCCGTCTCCAGTTATGACATAATTTTTTGTTTCTCGTATGTCTTTCTAGTGTTTTCATAACTTGTTTCTACATATGTTCAAAGCAATAGTAGGAAGTTCTGGGTAAGGTAGATTAAGTCTTAATATTTCTGAAATTCCCTGCAAAATCATAACCTTTAGAAAGAGATCAGCTTATTGGACTGTTTGTCCAAGATAACTCCTATTTGACTGGCTTTTGCTTTATGTTTTTGGATAGCCATTAAAAGAGATCAGCTTATTAGACTATCTGTCTGAAATAGCTCCTCTTGGAATCGATTTCACTTTGGCCTTATGTTACCTTTGAATATGTTTTTGTTGGGCTGTAGAAACCTTCTACACACATCTAAATTTCCCTAGTTGTTAAGTAGTCAGTCTGACTGCTCAATTATTAGGAATCCCCTTACATTCTTCCACCATAATTCTTGAAAAAGCTAAGTCATTCTGTTAGGCTGGAAGCTGACACTTTCAGAAGGGACCCTGTGAGGGAGGCCTTTAATCATGATTAGGGATTATCATTGATCGCAAACCATCCCTAATTAAAACCATAAATATGGGCATTGTGCTTCATAGGATGTTGTTCAGTGACAGGTGAGTTAAACAAAGCCTCGTAAACATTGAGGGAGCCCCCTCTGGTTCAAGTGCCAGCTTGAACCTAAAGGCTGGTTGAGTTGGTTTCCTGGCATATCTTTTGTAGCCAAGGACTGCCTACAGGAAACAGGTACAACAGGGGCTAGTCAATCTCAAACAAATTATATCTTTGTTGGGTCATCATGCACACCTCACTCATCAATGATGTACCCCAGATATTGAACCTGGTTCATACCAAAATTGAATTTCTCCAAATTGGCACACAACTTGTGTTGTCATAGGGTTTGGAGGACCTGTCAAATATGGTGTAGGTTCTCTTCCCAACTCTGGCTGAAGATCCAAATTTCATCGAAATACACCACCACGAATTAGTCAGTGAAGGGCCACAAGATGTCTTCCATCAACCTCATGAAGGTTGCGGAGGCATTTTTCAACCTGAAAGGCATAACCAGCCATTCAAAAATACCCTCCCTTGATTTATAGGAAATCTTCCACACATCAGAGGGTTCAATTGGCACATGGCGGTTACTAGACTTCAAATCAATCTTGCTGAAATATTTAGCCCCCTTGAGCTGGTCCAAAAGGTCATCAATCCATGGGATTAGATACCTATTTCAGACAATGATCTTATTCAATGCTTGATAGTCAATATAAAGTCTCCAAGTGCAGTATTTCTTCTGTACCAACACAATCGGGCTCGTACAGGGTGGTGAACTTGGCCTGATGTGCACTTTCTGCAACAACTCTTGAATATGCATCTTAATTTCATCATTATCCAAGTGTCATTATATCAGTCTATTGGGTAGCAGCTCGCCTAGGGTCAGATCGATGGAGTACTTGACTTGATAGTGCAGGGGTACCCCTATGGGTGAGGTGAAGATGTGCTTGTACTCCTCCATGACCTTGTCCATCTACTTCTATCATATGAAGGAGCCCTATCTGGAGGATGTGTATGTGGTCATAGTATTCTTCTTTCCCTCACGTTGAATCATAAGGAAGGAAAACTTCTCGGTCTTGAAAATGATGTTGCTGCATTTCTTCGCAGTGATCAAAGCGATGGTGGTAGGTGGTGCTACCTCCTTGGTGAAGCCAATCGATCGTGTACAACTCTGGGTGTGGTGTAGTCAATAGGCCCAACCACTTCACAACCTCTACTGAAATGAGGTTATTTTGGCTTCCACTATGCGACAATGAATTGTAGCAGAGAACCCTTCACCCACATCTGTGAGTGGAAGAGTCGCTCCCCCTCTCTGGATCTTCAAGCTCAATCTTCTGGATCTTGGTGGTGGAAATACTGGCATTAGAAACCACACCAATAATCTACTTCCATTTTTCATTCCCCTGGTTGGGTTCTAACTCAGAGTCGTAACATGCACATGATTCATAAGACTTGAGCTCGGCCACTAGTGACTACTTGACTTTAAACTCACTTTTGTTGTGAGTGGGGCTTTTAAGGAACTTACACCATTTCCCTGTGTCCTTCTTTGTCTTCATGGTGTTGTTATTTTCTTACGGCTTCAGTGGGTTGTCTTGGGTCACCCCACCTTCGCTTTGTCCTTTTTTTCTATGGTTTGGGGGTGCCTTTCCCTTGCTTCAGATTCACAGATCCAAAGTCTTGCTTCTTCTCTTTAAATTTCTGCTCGATCTGATAGTGTATCGATAGGTGGCGCCAAGCGAGGAGATATCTAGGAACTCCATCTTGTCCTGGATGTAGTTATGTAGACAACCATGGTACTTGAGTACCAAATTCCACTAGGAATCCTTGATACCCAACATCATGTGAAGGGTATGCAAAATATTGGTTAACTTCGATATGTCGTGGTTCCTTCCTTACCGCAACGTGGTCCACTTTATGTATTTATATTCACAACTTCCAACAAGGTGATATTGTTGCTTTATGGCATCTTTGAAAGAAGTCCAAGTGGGCGTGGCTGAAAATAGTGAGGGTTCTCTCTCGTCCTTCTGTTCATAGTAGGTTTACCACTAGTCATTGTCATGGGAGGTGACTTTGAGGAGTGTAAAAGTAATATTTTCTTGATTGGAAAAGTAATGAACTGAAAAGCATCATTCCTATATATTTTAACCATCTATCTACGATGTATATGGGAATTTCAAACTTGACTTGTACCTTAAAGGGAGTGGTGCCTCTACAGTTTCTGCTAGATGAAGATGCATCACTTGTGGATAGTCGCCATCGGATCTAGGAAAATGTATCCATCATTATGTTCCTTTGTCACTTGAGGGCTTCCTTGAGCAATATTTTGTAAGGATCTCCTGCTCCCTCATCTTTCTTTTGCTCTACCATGGGAGGTTGTTGAGGTTTACGAGGTTGGTCTTGCAAAGGTTCAACTAGTTTGAGCCCTAACTCCTTATACCTTGACCTTGTCAGGGACATGCAAAGTAAAACAAAGAAAGAGTAGACCACTCAAATACCACTGATCCAGAGTTATGCAGGAACGTAACAATATATATATATATAAACACCGAGATGTAGCAAAATTAAATCTTCATTTCATTAATATCAAAGAACTAAAAGATGCTTACAAGAAGAATGGAAATAAACTAGCTCAAGTGATGGTATCTTATTTCTCAGAACAGATGTGGCCACTACATGCCTCTAAATTGTGTTACAATGAGGCTCAAGGACCTTTTTATTATTGAACAACAAGGGGAAACACTAAAAAACCAAAACCCTAACTCCAAGAGATGGAATGCCAAGAGTTTGTGGGCCTCGTTGGGGTTAGTTGGGCAACCAACTTCCCGCGGTTGTAACTTGGTCATATGATCTCCATTTGGTGCTTATGATACCTTGTTGGAGATATCTCTCAGAGTAGTACAAGTTTTTCCATAACCCTCCACAAACAATGTCGAGCCTGCTTCAAACCTCAAAAAAATGTTTTTTAGGGGGTCGAAACAACTCTAGAGTTTCAAGACCCAAAACATGCTAAAAATAGTAAATGTTGCTATAATCAAGGAAACATATGAAACTGATTGGAGGTCTAGGTGGGATAGGCGGGTGGCCACCAATATCCACCTGAATCACCTAGAGAAATAAATATTTCTTACATAACATCATTTTTCAATTCCATATTCTCAAATCAGCACATGTGGCTATAGAGAGTTATATATTGATAAATATGCTTGTTATATTCTCAAATCAACACATGTGGCTATAGAGAGTTATATATTAATAAATATGCTTGTTATACATTTCATATGTGGTTTGAAATCTTTTATGATACTTGAAGTACTAAGATATTCATCAAATTAACTACTGCAACATCATTATGAGAATGATATGATCACAATTCCAGGATCATTCATGGGCATAATAAAAAATGGATACTTCCCTTGCTGATAAACTATTCTTTACGACATGACTATATATTTGTGAAAAAAATTGCAAAAACTAAGTTTTAAAATAACAATTTCATGAAAATCATGAGAAGTTTGAAAAGTGTAAGGTTATAGTTATCAAAGTTATTGTTTGAAATAAAATACAAAATATAATGCTATAAAGGTATGAAGGCATGGTTACTTAATTAATAAACTCAACAATCTTATGACAAATCTTTAAACATAATCATGGATAGCATAATTTTCCATGGCATGAGTGCATAGTCTATTAGGCATGGTGCACTTTGCCAGCACATGTGACATATACACAAGAAAATGCATCATGTAAATTGTACTATGGAAAGAACATCCAAGACATACATGTGGAATTAAGAAGCCTTACGATGAAGATATATGGCACATGTGAAGGTATGCTTGTAATGCTTTTCACTCAAACTATTAAAGTGTAAATTGTGATTACAGTGGAAGCATACACAACACATATGTGAGAAATACATGATATTCCTCACTATCCCTTTGTGATATGTAGATGAATTTTGGGAAATTTTTATCATAGTAATTTATACGTGAATATCAAATAGGTTTTATAAGGTTGATGCCATGAATATCAAACTAGTTTTTGCAAGCTACAAACATATGGCACATATATAATACATCATTATTTGATAATGTTATGAGCCATACGATGATAAATTTAATAGTTGATTAATTTATAACACCTAAAGTTAGTTTATTATGTTGAAGCTTGAGGAGCACATCGTGACTCATAACCAAGTAAGGGTAGTTGGTGTGTTCCTTTTCTCTTAAGGAAGAAGGTGTTTCTCATAACTGCTGAGAGGAACTGTTGGCAACCAACTCTAGGGAAGATAAAGTGTATTGATCATGGTTATGAGAAGAATTTGCTCTCAGTTCCCTCTAGTTATTGGTTCTTTTTGCAAATTATGGATTTGTTTTGTCTGATAAACCTAATGCCAAGAGTGAATCCCTTTTCAGGGTTTTCCCTCTCATCATTCCATCTATCTTGTTACTATCTTTAATGCAAGAAATTTAGTGTTTTTATTCCATTACTTTTATTAAGGAAAAAATCTTGTTCACCCTCACATACAAGTTTCCATGCTCCAGCCTCCAAGTTGCCCATGGTTCAGAAATTTATCACACAACCTAGGTTTTATTTATATGGTTTCAAAAAAATAATGCATGTTGTGGAGGAAACTGCACCCTAACCCACTCTCCCAAATCTTTTAGTTATAATCCATGACCATGTAAATTCCAATGTAAATTCCACAAGTGTATCCCGCTACTTAATGCATGATCCTTCTGCTTCACCTTACATTGGTTTTGGGTTATAATTTTCCTCTTGGTTTGTGCCCCTAGACCATCACTATTTTCCTTTATTTTGTTGATTATATATTCATGTTCAAGAATTAATGGATGCATGATAGATTTTCTTTATCACAATACATTATGAGTTTCTTTAACAAAGGTTCTCAAGCTAACAGAAGAGGGAAAACTAAAATAAAAAGTGTGCCATGGAGGGATAATAGAAATAAAATAATTATATTTCTCATGCACTTTGATGCAGACTTTGAGGATTTTAGTCAATTGACATAGATTGGCCACTTATACCTCAAAGGTCCTCCTCCCCCTCCTCCTACCTAGCATGCTTTTCAAAATGTGCCTTTTCCACATCTTAGCATAATGGAAATTCTAGAACCTCATGTATCTCAATGCCAACCACTATAGAATGATGGTTGGGACACCAACCTTGTCAGCCCTACATCTAGCTTTGCACATTTGTCTATTGCTTCTCATCACTCAATTCACCCAGTGACCATTCCTCCTTAGATACACTATACATTATCTCAAGCCACTTATTTTCATTCTCAACGAACCCCTAATTATCCTACTTATCTTTCATTGGGGAAGTTCCATATGTCATCGATGCCTGTACATTCTCCCTCTAAGGCCACTTCATCACATACACATATTGACATTCCCATAGCGAAATGATGGGAGAGGAGAGAAATATTTGTCCAAGACATGCATATAGAGGTACAAGGAGAAAAGGATGAGGAGGAGGAAAAACCATTCTACATGGAGGGCCCTAGAAAACTACCCAAGTTGGCATAATTTATTTCTTTGGCATGATGTTGTTTTACGTTATATTACTTAAACATATTTCAGACTATGGCATTATCATGTTTTGACACAAGGGTTGTTTCACATGCTTCTTTATATATGTTTATGGATATTGGGTTGATTCATATGTCTTATTTTTATGGTGATGGTGTTCACGATGTTGCCATAGTCTCAATAATTTGGTTTCATGGGAGTTACAAGGTTTAATGGAAATATTTCATGGACATTTGGGGTCCCCATCTACTAATATAAATTTAACTAATTATAAATACCCCTTATAAATGTCTTCTCTTGAATTAGAAAGAAAAAGTGTTCAACATAATACAAACATTAGTTATAAAACAATTTTTCCCTCCAACTACCCAAGGAAAGTATAAAACTAAGAAAAAGGCACACGAGCAAGGTTTGAAAATAATAGTGAAGAGAGGTATGCATAAATTTTAAATTTATTATTTTCCATTTGATTAATTCATTATAGAGTACAAGAGCTTAGTTGTTTTGCTGACAACAAAACTCCTTCAAGGAGTGACAAGGAGAAAGTGAGCTCATCTGGTTTTTTAATTAAGGTTGGTGTTTATTTGTTGTGTTATTTTGTGTTGTTAGAATGTTGGATATTTATTATATCAGTGCTAATTGATACACATTTTGTTGAACATATTTCCAATAATATCAAAAGAGTCCAAGTTTCCCAACACTTTGTCTTAATTTTTAGCATTACGAGTGTCAACGTATGAGTCTTTTTACATCTTAAACATTTTAAAGTATATTTCTAGTCTACATTCTTGTAGGAATCAACCAAAATAGTATCTTGTACTCGTATTTTTATTAATAAAATGAAAAATCCACAACTTATATCTTTCTGGCATATTTCTCCAAAAAAATACCCTATGTTGCTAATTTTTATGAGCAAAATTTTCTCGCATTAATGGCTGAAAATTATTAGTTTGTAACAAAGTATGATCATGAAATTTGCCTATGATTTCATTCATTAATTTCTTATTAGTTTGTTCAAATTTCAATTTATTTTCATCACAAAATGTAAATGATTGTTTATATGCTCTCCATTTCATTTTTTTCTTTGTTGTCTTCTGTACAACAACTTCGTTGGGGCTTCAATCATGCATCATGTCTCCATAAAGTGTCTCAGCGATACTTCCACAATCCTTTTCAACAAATACTCAATACTATTGCCCTAATTATCTAGCTAATGATGCTTCATCAACAAGCTTTCAAGATGCTCAATATAGTCTCCAATATGCTCCAAATAAATCTTCAAAGTCAAAGCTCAAAGGTCAAGGATGTATGCTCTAAGATTGCTCTAGAAGAGTCGTCACAAAAGGTCTTCAAGGTCACTTTGCAGGTGATCAAAGTGTCTTAAAAAGATATTTCAAAATTTCACTTCAAGGCCAACTAGCTATAGTCCTTTTCAAGGTTCTTCTCCTCAAACAACCCCTCTTTATAAGTGTTTTCCAATGGTGTTTCCTCAACAACTCTTTTTCAAGTGTACTCCTATGATGCTTCATTAATAACCCCTCTTCACATGTATACTCCAATGTTACTTATTCTTTTAATATCCTTCAAATGATACTCAAGGTTCTTCATTTAAGGACTTCAACCAATGCCTAATATACTAAGATATTTACAAGTATGCCCACAAGATCAAGGTGCTGGTTAATACACATGTCACAAGCTATGGTTCATCATCCTTCTCAGATCTGAGACTCCATAGTCAACAAGCTTCATATCCCCCATATTTTTGAGCCTCTGTAGGTCTAAGCTCCTTTTATAACAAGTTTTTCACCTTCAAATTGAAAATTCTACCACAGGGCTGAGACTTTCTTCTTTCCACGGGGCCAAGAACATGTCTTCAATTGGTTGCACAAGTCTGAAAGTACTGCCACAGGTCTTAGGTATTGTAGGTCTGGAATGAAGGATGAGTTTTGTCTCGGGTCTTGAGAAAGAGAGTCTAGTCTGTGCCTGAAAAAAACAAGGTTTTGTTCACAAATTAAACAAAATTGGGCTGCAACAAAAGAAGAATTTTTAATCCACAAGTACTCCATGAGTAGAGAGAGATATAGCCCAAATACTAATCACATAATACTCAACAAGACTTTCCCAAACAATAATCTACAACTTTCATCCTCCTTTAGTCTCCTTTTTTGTTGTGTATATTATACTTGCACTGAGTTGAATGAAGGAAATGGAGGAGTATAAGCTACTATTTATACCAGCTCAACCATAGTTTGAAGGGACACATCTATTGGAGGAGCCGACCTATAACTCAAATAATTACTAATTTTCCCAATGAATTTTGTTAGTTAATTTATTGATACCATGGTGATGTCATATAAAAGGCTTTTTTCCCAAGCCCTACTCTTTCCAGATTAATAATCTCAATCTCACTTTATTGATCACTAGAGATGGAGTTTCTTAAACAATTAACTGTAGGAACAATAAAAGCAGAGGATTTGTGAGGGATTCCATGGGATTCTAAATGATATATCAAATTATAATTCAATATCTTTGAGATAATGTTTCTATCATAATTATGAAACTCTCTTCACAAATCATCTTTAACACAAGAGACATTCCAATCATCTCCAACACAAGATTATAGTAATGAGTTCCAAATCGTTCATATTTGGATGAGTGTATATTATCTTGTTATCCTATTGTGAGAACTAGTGCCAAATGTCCATTCTATTTGTGTCTTAAAAAACTGACCCGTTGCTTACTTCTAATTGTGATAACTCCACCATTTTTCTTGAAGATCCCCCATTGACATATACTACTAGGGATTTAACAGTGCAAAGTATTTAACAATTCTTAGGGCCCCATTGACAATGGAATCATACACAACACATATGTAAGACATGATATGCTCTACTAGTCCTTCACGATGTGTATGTGAAGTTTGTAACAATCTTATCATAGACATTTATACATGAATATCAAACAACTTTTATAAGGTTTATGTCGTGAATATCAAACCAATTTTTGCAAGCCACAAACATATGGCGCATATATAATATGCCATTATTTTGATAATGTTACGATCCATACGCTGATAAATTTTATAGTTGATTAATTTATGAGACCTTACAATAGTTTATTGCGTTGAAGACCGTGGAGAACATCGTGACTCACAATGAAGTAAAGGTATTTGGTGTGTTCTTTTGCTCTCTAGGAAGAAGTTGAGCTTTAGAGCTCACTAGAAACTTCACTTGGCTCTCACAACTGGTAACAGGAACCATTCACAACCAATTATAGGGAAGAAAAGCATATTGGTCAACAGTTAATGCCCTGTCATTTTGACAGAACCTTATGAATACACAGACATAATTCATCCCCTCATGATTTTTTCCCTTCAACATTCTATTAAACCCTAGCCACAACAAATAAAATAGGGCATGTCAACTCCCAACCCATATTACGGTCTCACAATGATGGGTTTTCCATGCATCCAAAACAAAAATGTATTAATTCCCATCAAGATATCTCAACCCACACCCATGCCTTGTATACATTAGACTTAGTCAGGCTGTTACATATCTCATCATTGTTAATATGATAAACTTGGGGTTTGTCACTGTATGATTTTCTTGGCTTATATGCTAAGCTAGGCCATGTTAAAAGTAGCGTGAATTACTTGTAACTCCATCCTCATCTCGAACGCATTCCAACATATGAAAGAAGACATATAATGGTTATTTTACATACAACTCAAAAGGTATTTGGTCCTCACCTTTCCATTTTGATTCATACATTTATCATTATGCCATGCCATCTTAGAAATTTGTCAAGTAAACATAAGGTGATTTTAAGTTTGATATGGCCCATGTATAATTTTTGAATCTTTATTAACTTGAAATTATTAAGTGTGTAGAGGTAAAAGAAAAGAGGGCAAGAGTACAAGTGGGCTTTAGGCCAAAGCATTCTATAGTGGATCATGGTATCACGTTGAGACACATTGTTGAAAAGGTTTGGGAGGACAAATAAGAAGTATTTTCTGTTTTTTTGACTTCAAAAAATCATTTGACACAGTCCCTAGAGATAAGTTGTGGCATAGAATGGAAGAACTTG